>PVKU01006439.1:0-103856 GCA_004027475.1 Anoura caudifer
AAGGAGGAACACACCAAGGCACATCATAATTACATTAGCCAAGATTAAAATGAAGGAGAGAATTCTAGAAGCAGCAAGGGATAAGGGCACAGTCACCTACAAAGGAGTTCCCATCAGACTGTCAGCTGATTTCTCAAAAGAGACCTTCCAGGCAAGAAAGGGCTGGAAAGAAGTATTCCAAGTCATGAAAGTCAAGGACTTACATCCAAGATTGCTCTATCCAGCCAAGCTGTCATTTAGAATGGAAGGGAAGATAAAGCGCTTCTCAGATAAGGTCCAGTTAAAGGAGTTCATCATCACCAAGCCCTTATTATATGAAATGTTAAAGGGACTTATCTAAGAAAAAGGAGATAAAAAATAGGACAGTAAAAAGATAGCAAACTCACAGATATTAACAACCACACCTAAAACAAAAGCAAATTAAGCAAACAGCTAGAACAGGAGCAGAAACCCAGAAATGGAGATCACATGGAGGGTTAGCAACAGGGGAGTGGGAGGAGGAGAGAGGGGGAAAAGGTACAGAGAATAAGTAGCATAGATGGTGAGTAGAAAATAGACAGGGGGAGGGCAAGAATAGTGTGGGGAAAGTAGAAGCTAAAGAACTTATGACACATGGACATGAACTAAAGGGGGGAATGTGGGTGGGAGGGGGTGTGCAGGGTGGAGGGGAATGATGGGGAAGAAATGGGACAACTGTAATAGCATAATCAATAAAATTAAAAAAAAAATCTGTGGCTAGGGCCAATGTATAGTCAATGGCTACAGAGAATGGAAGGCCCCTTGTGATTTGGACTACATCTTCCCACCCCTTCCTTACAAGGGCATTTCAGGAGAAAAGTGGCCTTTTCCTGTGTGGAATAGTTATACCTTCCAGGTGACTTACAGAAGGAGCAGCTTATTTCCAGAGGCTGAGGAAACCTGCCTAGGACTGATTGTCAGAAGCTCTGCCTATTTCCATTTCAAGTCTGACTCCCTTATAGCCTTATATGTACCCGATCCATACATATATGCCTTACTGGCCTGAGGGCTGAGTTACCCACAGGTGGATGGGGTGGGAAGACAGGAATTGAGACCTGCTGAGCAACCCTCTCAAGAAACACACTTTGGAACATGGCAGAACCCATAGGAATCATCCTTACTGACATCTTCTAAACCTCAAAGAGTATAGGACAACTCCTGCCATATGCTTGTCATCCATCGCCTTCTCTTCAATGGGCCAAAAAGTGGGAGTGTAAACAGTGCAGAGACTGACCAAGAAGAAGGGGACTTAACTTGACCTTATATCTGTGTCAGGATATCTACTGTTAGAAAGCACATTGAGGAATGTGATTTCAAGCCTGCTCTTTGATTGAGCTTAGAAGAAAGTTCCCAGGGCAGATATGTCTGTGCTGTACTGTTTCCACCCAAAGTGGCCTCCAGAAAGTATAAGCTACCTCTTGATAAGAAGTTGTTGACCTGAGAAATTTCTACACAAAGCATCTTATTCCCAGTTTACGTTATCATTCAAAATCCCTCGAAGTACAGCATCTAACCCTAAGTTTCTATATAACACATACCAGATGGCACTCCAATTCTAGGGGAAGATAGTCACTCTTAGGAGCCCAGAGCCTAAAACTTTCCCAGGGAAGGCGGAAGGATGGAGTCAGAGCCGTGACTCACTGTAACCCCGGTGGGGTGAAGAAACGTATTCCCAAAATACTCTGATTCTTGGCAAAACAGATTCTAAATTAGTATCCTTGAGAAAAGGAGAGAAAAGAGGTACTTTAAAGAAAATGAGCTTCTTAAGTTGATAAGAATCGAGAGGAAGTGTTAACTCGGATTTCCTGATGTGCTGCTGGGAGAATGCTTTGTTCCTCAAAAGAAATAGAAATTCTTCATTCTTATATCTCTTGCTAATAAGCCTAGACTCCTAACTCAAGTCATACTAAAGCAGGGTGTTTGCTTCTGTCAAGTCCATGCTTAGTAGGACCAACTCAGGTAAATTGTGCAGAACTAAAAATTGCAAAGGGTTTCAAAGGCCATCTAATCAAAGCCCTCCTCACCAACAGCTTGGGGCTCTCCTTCTATTATATGTCGGTTTGCTGAACAGCACTTTATCTGGTTACTCAGTCTTGCAGAGGAGTCTAATCACCACTGCACAGATGAGGCAAATGAGGCACATTCTAAAATTATTTTCCTTGAAGTCATCACTCTTTTGAATTTTCCTCCCTTCCTTTTGGGCCCTTCCTCCACAGGCTACAAAACATACTCAAAGTTCTAATACATTCGGGAGAAAAACCTCAGACCCCATCTCTTCAACTCTACATGCCTCTCTAATTGTACCCTTGATCTTGAGTGGTCTTTTTAAAGAAAAGCCGAATCACCATGTCTAGTTCCTGATGCCCTCCATTTTCCTCACCGAGTCACTTTCGATCCCATAGCACCAGTAACAACCTCCTCATTTCCAAATTAGGCAGATATGTTTCAGCCTTCACTTTATTTGACTACTGGAGCACCTTTGGCCCTGCTGACCACAGTCAGCCCTCCATACCCACAGGCTTCGCAGCCACAGATTCAACCAATGTGGATTGAAAATAATCAGGAAGAAAAATCTCAAAAAGTTCCAGAAAATGAAACTTGAATTTTCCAAATGCTGAGCACTACACTGAATCCACACAAATCAAGTGATGTACAGGCATACCCAGCGGTAGCCTATATACAAACACTACCGCATTTTATATGAAGGACTTGAGCATCTGAGAACTTCAGTGCGGCGGGGGGGCCTGGCACCAATCCCCCATGGATACTGAGGGATGATTATATTCCACTATTTGTTCTTTTCTTCAGTAACCAAAGAAGGTTCAAACACAATACATGCTCAATGTAAAATAGCACATATCACTGAAGCATATAAAATTAAAAGAGACAGGCTCCCCAACCTCTCAACCCCTGCCTACAAATAACAACCGTTAAGTTTAGAAGTATATCCTTTAAAAGAATTTTAATACAGTTACAAACATATACAAAAAATAGAATCATACTATAATATTTCTAAAGTTTCCTATTCTTGTTTAACACATGAAACACATTTTCTGTCAGCACATATAATTCTCTTTGTTTACTTTCATAACTAAAAGTATTCAGAGAATAGTTCAAGAATTGAAAATTCACAGCCATTAAACCCACATGGACCAGAGCTGTGTTTCTGTGGTCATTTTATTTTGCCTGCATGTTTTCAATGACAGTGTAACTATACACTTCTTCTTCGAAACAAAATTTCACTAAAATGATGGTCAAGGAATAAGAAAGGCCTAAACCTAGAAGAACAAAGGGAACAGTAAAGAAAACAAAAAAAAAAAAAAAGAGGTGCTGACAAGATTTTGGAATCTGAAGGGCAGACGTAAAAGTGGTAAGTGACCTAGACTAGAGAAAGCTAAGTGAGTCAACCATTCTACTCCACAGAGCCCTGGGGTGGCAGAGACTGCCAGCTGTCCATCGAAACCCATGTGCTCCTCTTCCTGCTGGGCAGATTCCTAGATTATGTTTCCCAGCCTCCCTGCAGAGGGGCATGCCCACATGACTGAGTTCTAGCAAAGAGAATATGGGTAGAAAAGACCTGTGCCACTTCTAGACCCAGCCCATGAAAATCTGTACACACTCCTCCATATTCTTTTCCTCTTCTGATTGGCTGGGATGGAGATGACCCCTAGGGTAACCTTCTTGGAGGTCACCTGTTGAAGACACAAGAGTCACTGTCAGCCTGGGTCCCTAAATGACTATGGGAGGACACAGACCTGTTACTTAAGAAAAAATGAACTATTCTGTTCGAGCTATTATATATTTTGGGGTCCAATTATAAAAGCATTTTTCCTGCTCAAACTAAAACCCTGCAAAGCCTGTGGAGCTAGAGGTATTAGAACCTCTATAGTTGGAGGGTATGATTAAGGTAGGAAAATAGATTCGTGTAAAGCCTGCATAAGACTCCCACTTGACCCAGACGACTGGGAAGAATGCCAAAAGTTTATTCTTTGTGTAAGAGTAAATCAAAAGACTCTGGTTGACAGTTTGGCTAGGCTTAGAAATTACACACCATCGGATTTCTAAAACAACGAAGAGAGGATGGTGTAGCATAATAAGCCAGAACCAAAGGCTATGAGTTTAAAGATTGCAAGACCCACACTGAGCCTTGCATGATGAAAGAAAAAAGATCCGCACCAAGATTTCACATCACTATGAATTGCTGGAGTACTATAGATGACAAAGATTCTAAAAGCTTCCAAAGAGAAGAAAATGATCCAAATACAAAGGATTAGGAAACGGAATGGCATAGGACTGCTCAATGGTGATAACGGAAGCTAAGACAATGAAACAACGCTTTTTAAAAACTTGACAGTACATACATTCTAAACCTAGCCAAACTATCAATCAAGACTCAGCAGACTTCCCATCCATCCTCAAGAAGCTCCTGAAGGCTATGTTCCACCAAAGCAAGGGAAACCAAAGAACAAGGGGTGGGAGGGGGGAAGCACAGGATCCAAGAAATAAAGGATCCGATAAAGACAGCCAAAGGAAATTCTGAGAATGGTGATGAGGGAAAAGTCATGCGTATAGGTTGTGCAGCAGGTCTTGAGAGCAACCAGTCCAAAATGAAATGGGAACATAGAGGGCTCCAGGAAGGATGTCTCCAAGACAAATTTAAAAAAAAAAGGAAAGAAATGGACCTGCTAGATCATCTTCTGTTTTAAGGTACTTGAAGTATACTTAAAATTTACATAGAAAATTGAATGAATGAATAAATAGGCAATTAATAACTGTGAGGAAAAATAAGCATGTATATGAGAAAGGAGACATAATTAAAATATATTATTTGACTCAACTGTGAATAACATGAATGTAGTCATAATAATGTAAGCAGTACATGCTGATTTGACACAAAACAGTTATTTAACAGAATGTTGGTATAGTAGGAGAGAGACATGATGGGGAGGTGTACGAGAATCAAAACTTCATCTATTATTATAGAAAATCAATAGGTAATGATAAAATCAGTAAGTCAGAAAGTTGTTTATTTACTTGTTTACTATTTCATTCCCCCAGCTACAGCGTTAACTCCACAAGGGCAGGGATCTTGTCTTGATCACAGCTATATCCCCAACTCCTGACATAGTAATGAACAAACCAATCTCTACTCTTTATGTCTTCAAAAAGCCTTTCTTGATGAACACCATTTAGTTCTTTCTTTCAGAATCCCTTCAGTTCTTGTACATTATGTAGTTTGTACTAATTGAGTTTGCACTCCATGACTGTTAAATTTGCTTAACTGGTTCATTTTTTGTGTGTTTATTGAAATACTAGCTTTTCAAGGACTGTCTTCTACATTCCTGATATCCTTCAAGATACACTCTGGTAATTAGCTAGGCAGGTGCTCCAGGTGCTCTGATGGCCTTTGGGGCATAATTCTCAAGTCATCCTCCTGACATGAATCCTTCTTTACGCTCTAGCTCAACAAGGCAACTACTAACCTAAGCGGTCCCTGCTTCTCTACTGTTTCTGAAATGTTGCTGCTAAGCCCTAACCAGGGTTCAGGCATCTCAACTCTAATCTGGCGAGCTCAAATGTGCTGCTGCCATCATCATCAGGAGCTTCCTAAGGGAACAGGCTCTGTGGGCAGTGCTATTTTCTGGTGGAAATAGTTGAGGTTCCTCAATCTGGCATACAGTTTGCTTAATTATGTCTTCTAATCAGGCTGTAGGTGGGAAGGAAGCAGAGGGAAAGGAAATAGATTATACTGCAGGATGCCACACAGTATGATTTGAGCAAGAACTTCTAAGGCTACTTTCTCAATCCCTTTACCTAAGCTGCAGTGAACCCACTCAGAATCAAAATGACGGAATCCTCTGGTCCAGAGAATGGACCAGAGTGGAAAACAGGGGGGATGACAGCAGTCTGCCTTCTTTGTAGCATTTACTTCCAGAGGAGAAACCCAAGGTTTCTAGCTAGCAATAGAACCACAGTTAGAACCACCAGAAATAGGGGTCAGTAAACACAGCCCCCAAACCAAATCCAGTCTGTTGCTTGTTTTTGTAAATAAAACTCATAAACTGTCTATGGCTGCTTTTGTATAACAGCAGAGTTGAGTAGTTGAGACAGAGACTGTTCAGCCTATAAAGCAAAAAAAAAAAAAAAAAAAAGTTACTATCTGGTCCTTTACAGAAAATGTTTGCCAACTCCTGACTTAGAGTAGTATTTAAAACTATATGCTTTGGAGCCAGACAGAGCTGAGGTCAAGTTAGTAAGTACCTTGTAGTGCTTTTGTGAGGATTAAATGACATGACCTGCATGAAGCACTCAAATGTTAGTAAGTGTATGTATGTGTATATACATTAAATTCTAATGCGTAGCCTAAAACTGAAGCTGGTTAGCATTCACTTCTTTCCCCTAAAAGAGCATGAAATCATTCTACACTGCAGATAAACATGGACTCCTGACTGACTCTCACTTCAAGCCCAGTATACATGCCTCTATCCAATCTCGGAAATGTAAAAGGGCACTAGTATCTATGCCTCCTCTTCTTTATATACTAGTTGAATATACAACATGTGACCCATTCTACCCCATGGGAATATAGACAGGTTGACCTTGGGCTTGCAGTTGCTCAAAAACACATGGGGACCTATATGTCAAGCAGGCTGTCACATTGCCCAGGTCTTCTGTGTTCTGTCTCTTTGCCTTTGCCTTGTGATCCAATGGACACAGTATTTCAAAGAGAACAGTCTTATTCCTGATTGCTGCCTGCTTGTGGATTGGTCTGAGATGGTGGTTTCTCAGCTGCCATGGCAGGCTGTACTTTTGTTAGAAAGAATTCACATATAGGCAGGGAATTGGACCAGATAACCTGTAAGTAAGTTCATTTTACTCTGAGGTTCTATAGGGCATATTACAGAGGCAGCCTCCTCTCCAAATCATCTCGTAGTCAATTTCCTCATCAGGGAATGATGAAGCTATAATCAGATGCTGGTCTCCATCACTATTATCGCATCAGGCCAGAGTAATCAATGCCTTCTTCTGCTGAACTCCTCTAGCATTTAATGACTATAACATCTTGGCAACTAGCATAGGCTTCCTGGTGGTATTCCTTCTTGGAAACTGTCTACAGCTACTCTTAAATAACTAAGAGATATCCCAAACTTGTTCAAAAATCAGATTCCTGATTTTTTAAAACTTATTGTTATTCTATTACAGTTGTCCCAATTTTCCCCCTTTTGCACTCCTCCTGATTCTTATTCTCTGTCCCTAACCTGCTCCTCCTGTAGTCTTACACAGTTCAGTAAATGACAAGTTGATTCTTCCAATTGCCAAATCAAAAACCTTGAGGTCATCCATGACCACTCTTTCCTTCGGATCCTCAATCCAATCCATCACGTAAAATTGTCAGTTCTGCCTTCAAAGTATATTCAGCACCTGATCTTTCCTTGTCCCCCACACTGCTGTCACACTGCTATGAGCCGCCTTCATCTCGCACCCAGTCAGTCTCCTGGCTTCTACTCGCCCCTCTACAGCCTAATCCACACAGTGATCTGAGTAACATCTTTACAGAATAAGTCACGTCATGTCACCCCTCTGCCCAAAGTCTGACACTGGCTTTCCATATTGGATTAAAAGCAAAACATCTATACAATGCCCTAAGTACCCTGGCCTCCCACCACCTCTCTGATGTCATCTCCTATCGCCCTCCCTCTTGCTCATTTTGCTCTGGCCAGAATGACCTTCTCATAATTCTTCAATCACATCAAGCACACTGATCATTCAGGCCTTTGCACTTGCTGTTCCTTCTGCCTAGAACATTCTTCACCATGATATTTTGCTCTCTAATTTCCTTCAGTATCTTTTTTTTTAAATATTTTATTTATTTATTTATTTAGAAGGGAAGGGAGGGAGAAAGAGAGGGAGAGAAACATCAATGTGTGGTTGCCTCTCACATGGCTGGCACCGGGGGACCTGGCCTGCAACCCAGGCATGTGCCCTGACTGGGAATCAAACTGGCGACCCTTTGGTTCACAGCCTGAGCTCAATCCACTGAGCTACACCAGCCAGGGAACCTTCAGTATCTTTTAAAATGAAATCTTGTCAGAGATGCCTTCCCTGACCACCCTATATAAAACAGCAAGGTCCCACTCTACCCTACCCTGGCCACTCACTGCACTCCCTATGCCCCTTACCCTGGTTTATTTTCACCTATTGCTACTTGATATATATCTACTTGTTTTTATATTCTGCCTTCTCTCAACAAGAATGTAGGTTCCATAAGGGCAGGAACTCTGTTTGGTTCACTATTATAACTTGAATGCCTATAATATTGCTTTACATGTAATAAGTGTTCAGTAAATATTTGTAGAACAAATTAATCTGTTCTGTTCTTCCTCTAATCTATATGCTCCCTATAGAAATTTTGCTATCTTCTTATTTGTGGTTCTAGCATCTATCAAGTGTTCTGACTACACCAAGTGTTCAATAATGTTTGCTATTAGGACACAATCATAGCTCTGAAAATCTTCAGCTTGCACCAGATCCTGGTGTTATACTGGTATTTTATGTTCCTTTTCCAAGGCGCCAAAGTTCTTTGGTTCAAAGCCTGTAGCATTATGGATGTCTTGGGGCATTATGAATAGCTAAACTACAGGGTACCGCCCATGGCTGCTCTAACAGATTCTCATCAGGTAGATCAGACACTCAGAGTACAGTGTTAGCCATTTCACGGTCGGTTGGCTTTGCTGTGTCCCACCATCCTTCCCCTGGCCTTCATTCCTAATTCTAGTAAGTTTTGCTAAGGCATTTGGTTATAAGCAGAATCACTCATAGATAGGAACACAAAACTCCTTCTATTGCTAGACAACTATGGATTTGGCCTGATGCTCACTAATATTATTATATTAGAAAGACTGCACATTATCCTATGGCACGACTGTTTTTGAAATTTAAAAAGTCCTTACTTCTGTGAGAAAAACATTTATGAACCTGGTAGCTAACACAAAAGAAACTCCAAGATTTTTCTCCAGTTTCATCAATTTTTAAAAAAAAATAACTCAAATAAAATATTACTCATACCTCTGATTTTGGCTCTTAACTTCAGACAGAAAAAAAATCTCAAGATGAAAGGATACACAAAATGAGAGAGCCAGACATAAGAAATAAGTTAATTATGCAATTAATTTGCATAGCAGACTTTGTAGCAGCCAACCACCCACAAAACAGAAAGAGGGCAAAGGCACTTCCCTGGGGCCAAGAGAATAAGACCACATTTGACTGCCTACTGGTGCTCTTTGCCAATCCAAAAAAAAGTTGGCAGGCTAGTATCAAATAGCAAAAGTTACAGACACAGCTTGGCAAAAGGTAGATAATTTAGTAAACCCAGTAGTATCATTCTAATATAGGTCACTAGTAGGAAAAAAACAACCCACAATCTTCTCACTGGCACATACCCCAGGTCAATTAAAGCTAATTTATTTTACCCTTGTCTCTCTCTGGTGCCATCCTCTCCTTATTTTTGTCTTCCTTCTATTGAGTTTGTACTATATACCTCTTCAGTCAATGTTGGTATCCTCAAAATTTCACTTCCATATGAAAAAATTGAGTCAACACTGGTCTATATTACCAGATATACCCTTAAAGTGAAGTGATAGAGTACGTCTAAGGTTATTTTAAGATTATATTGAGGCAGCAAAATCAGTTCCAGAAGAGCTTAAGCAAGACACCTCACTCCAGTACTCACAGCTCTCCTGGCCCAACCATAGTCGGCCAGGCTGTGACCTGTTCTAACTCCTCTCTGCAATCCTCTGCACATAAAAGGTGTGAGAACAGTGAAAAAGGGATACCAACTCTATGGCAATGGGGGGTAGAGGTGGAGAAAGTGTGAACCACGGTTCTCACAGTAAACTGCCGTGTGTCACATCCAGGGCAATAACCTGCTTTCTGAGGATGCTTCCTTCTTCCAGCCTACTGCTAATCAGCTTCTGTGTGGTTCAGTTGAGACAGACTGGAGTCAGAAACACAGATGGAATTCTTCTTACACAGGGTGAAGTAGTATAAGGAATGCTAGGCAGAAGGATGGAGAGGTAGTTTCTCAGGGATAGGAAACTCCTTGACAGCTCAGGAAAACCAAATTTCAATCATATCTGAAATCCAGAATGAAAGGAAGAAAAACATTCCACATTTTACTTCTTTTTCTAATATTTCCTTCTTTATTGGTTCCTGTGGTTTCCAGGAGCTAGGATTATTTTGGCCTGAATGTAAGAAGACTTGGACCTGATTTGCTAAATAAATTTAAACTGCTTTAAAGTGAAAGAAGGGAAAGCAGAGAGTTTTTTTCTGGGAATACATTTCAGTTGCCACTCTAAGCAAGCCTGAAGCAGACTGACAATCCTGTGACTTGTGCAGGAAAAATACCTTAGAAAAAACAAAGCAAGATAACTGGTAGACCTTCCTGAACATAAATAACTAAAAATGACTCTCATCACAATGAGGGAGGGCAAACCTGATATTAGTATCTTGTGTCATTAGGGTCATTTAAAAAAAAATGGTTGAGAACTCTGCTCTCAATAGTTATTCTTGAGCTGGAAATGGCAATTTCAGTGGAGCAGGCTGACATGCCCCCCCCCCAATTAAACACTCCAAAAGCCAAAACAAACAAACAAAAAAACACTAGAAAAATTACAGAATACCTATTTCATTTAAAAGACATTCAATTAATGTTTCATAAGTTATTGCCCCAATGAACAAAATGGTTATGGAACTTAGGAAAACAAGTAAACTGCAAGAAAACTCCAGATACAACTACAAAGCTAAGCATAAATTCGGCCCAGGACCACTACAGTGACTGAAGGACGAGAGTCAAGTACAGTTCTTTAAAGAAGTGACCCTTAGCCATCCGTCTCCCTCTATATCTAGAGGGCAGCATGGTCTTTGAACTCAGGCCTCCAGTCCTGGGAGGGGGGGTTCTCCTTAATGGGAAGAGCAACCCTCCTAGAAAAAGCCCGCACCAGCCCCAGCCCCTGCACCAGCCCCACACGTTAGCAGGTCGGTGAGATGGAGACTCCTGGGTTCCACCATCTACTTCCTCTGGGGAGGGGGAGCGTGGAATAGGAAGAGAGATGATTACGATGAAGAGATGTTTGGGGTTCAGGAAACCTTCACGTTTGACCCTTCTTTCCTGTCCCACTTCAGGGTGCAAGGTCAAACGTAGGTAAGACCCAAATCAAACGGAGAAAATTTTGCATAGGGGAAAATGGATTTAACAGAAGTCATCTGGTATGGTGACTACGAAGAAACCCACCCCGCTTCCCACTTCGTCCTCTCTTCACACCCACTAGGACCTCATAGTACCAGCCAAGCAGCCTGTGGGGCTGCCCTGGCTGCGAGGCTCCAGCCCCTGCCATTAAAATCTGTACTGCGAATAACGGGAAGGAAAGGCGACTTGAGGACAAGAAGGCAGGGCAGGAGGGTCTTTTCTACTCGAGAACAGACCTCAAGGGAGGAAGCAGAGCCGAGGGGAGGCGCGAGCTAGGAAAGCTAAAACGGAATCCTGAGAGACACCGAAGCAAGGGGATGGATGGAGAATAGCGAGACAGAGGGCAGCGGCGGGCCGGGGCGGTGACTCAGTGAAAGCGGCAAGCGGCAAAGGGCGGGCCCTGGGAGGCCGCAGCGCGAGGGGATCCCGAGGCGGGCGCGGTCGCGAGGCTCACCGTGTCCTTGGACGAGCCCAGCTTCTTGAGGCCGTCCAGGGGTAGTAGGTCGGCCGAGTCCTTGTGGATGAACTGCACAGCCTGCTTCATCCGACGCTGCTGCCGCAGCGACGCCGCCTCCCGCATGTCGGTCTCCTTGCGGCCGCCCTCGGTGAGGAGCCCTGAGTAAAACATCGCTGAGACTCCCGCGGACCAGCGTCCGCGCCGCTCCCGGAGCCCCGGCCACCCTGGTCCTCGAGCTCCTCCAGCGCCCAGAGAAACGCGCGCCGTGCTCTTTATAGCCGAGCATGACGTCACGGGGAACAGCCACTGCGCGCGCGGGGGGCGGGGCCGGCACCAAGCCCGGAGCCGACACAGCGCCCCCAGCCGGCGAGCGGCTGGCTGCCAGCGTCGATGTCAGCTGAGCATCTCAGCGTCCCCTCGACTTGGGGTAAGAGCCGGCCGGGAGGAGTGACGCTTGCGGGACTGACCCGAAGCGCCAAGTGTGCACTTTGGTCTCTTTACCCGATTGCCCCTCCCGTTGTGGGTGTCCGCATCCCCTAGACCAGGAGTGGGTGTGGTGACCCATGCCGGAACAGCCTCTCAGACCCTAGCCGCTGCCGCCCCTGGATTCCCCCTCACCAGTCCACTCAGTGGCGGACCCCGGGATCACCGACAGCTGGGCCATGCCCGGAGTCCCGCCGCCCGCGCTGCAGCTCGGCTTCGCAAATTGCCACCTCCGCCCCTCCTTCCGATGCGCCCGTGCCCACAGCCCGGGCTCGGGAGTACGCGCGGCGCTCTCAGAACTTGGGATCGCTCAGGATTTCTCTAACTTCAAGTCGGTCCCCACCCACCAGGCCACGTGACTGGGGAGGGGGCAGCTCCTGCGGGCCGGTTGGAGCTGGCCTTCCGGGGACCCTCCCTCCTCCTAGCACCCTCTGCTCGGGAAGCCGGGCAGGGAGGAAACCTGCAGGTCAGCCTGGGGCTGAGGAGAGGCGAGGGTCCCTCCGCGCGACTGCACACGAGTGCGAGCCTTACACCTGCTCTTTGGAACACCTGGCAGAAAAGCACGTTTCTCAGCCAACACTAAGGCTTACCATCTCTCGAGCATGTTTCCAGGATCAATTTGTTTTCTTTGTGATTTATACTCTCAAGCCATTCTAATAGGGCCTTCGGGCATCCTGGGTTCTGGCCTCAACGTTGTGACTCGTGCAAACTGCATTTCCATCCTAGGAACAACCACTTCCCTCTCCCAGCCCATCTCACTGGAACAGCGTGAAGCAGAAAGATCTACTTTCTGTAGAAACTAACAACAAAAGTAACAATAACGGCATTTACTGAACAGTTTACCATGTGCCAGGTATTGAAATACTTAAAATGTAGTAGCTCGTGGAATCTTGGCAACAGCTTATGAATAGTGTTATCATTATCCCCATTTTACAGGCCAATACCTGAGACCTTTTAACTGGCCCCCTGAATTTTGGTTCCTTTCCAATTCCTTATTTGCGACTGCCAGAGTAATGTTTTCAAACTGCGAGTGTGACCATCTCACCTCCCTGATTAATGTACCTCAGAAGGCTTCCTATTGCTCTAAAGATAAAGACCCACATTCTTGCACGTCTGCTCCCACCTATTTCTCCACCCTGTACTTCAGCCTCATGAGCCCTCTCCCAGTTCCTTAGAGGAGCCATTCTCCCTTTTGCCAAATATTCTACCTTTGAATACCCTGTTCCTCTGCATGGAATGCCCCTCCGACTCTGTTCAGTAAACAAACAGCCCTCAGCTTCATTATTGGCCTTCCCAGACCTCAGCTGCATTGCTATTTCTTTAGGAAAGTCTTCTGTAACCTCCCAGAGAGGGTACATTCTCTCTAACCATGTCCTGTGCATCTCTCCCCGATATTTCAGGTTTTTTGGTGACAGTGGTGGTGGTGGGAGACTGTTATTGGTTGTTTGATTAATGTTTATTTCCATCTCCCTCACAAATTGTAAGTTCCAAGAAAGAGACTAAGTCTTTTTCCCCCTTACCATTGAATCCAAAACATATAGGAGACTCTCAGTAAATATTAAGTATGGTAAGAGTTAAGGTCTCACCCAAGGAAAGCAAGTGGTAGAAATAGGCCTTTAAGCCTAGAACCTACTGTCTGCTCCCAAAGAACCTGTGCCGGACCTTCCAGTCCTGGAAGGACTTGATTTGACTTCATGAACCTGCTTTTTCCCCTCTGTTCCTGCCTTCAATGCTTGCCCTAGATTCAGAGCTCACAGATAGGTTGTAGGAAAATAAATCCAGAAGGCTGCTCACCTGGCCTCAAGGAATACCCCTACCATCCCCGCCCCCCCAAAAAAAAAAAATACTACACAGAGAGCAGTATCTCCTGGAGGGGAAGGTGAGGAGGGGGTGGGAATTGCAGCTTACCTTCCAGTCCCCTGGCACACTTCCAGCAGTGAACAACAGTGACTGCCCTGGCCCCTTCTATCCTGTCACCTGGATCCCTGCCTGGTCACTCCTCCAGGCGAGAGTCACCCAGGGAACAGTGAAAGACAGCCTTGCCTTGTCTCTCTCAGAGAGGTGCCTCTGAGCTTGGCAAAGCCTCAGGACAGGGCCCAACAGTGAGGGCCCCTGGGGCTCGGGCTGGGACAGCTACTCTCCTCAGGGAGGAAGCCAGGCAAGCAGATTCCAACTCCTTGCTCCTCAGGCGGCTCAGCTAAGTCTTGCAGCATTTTTTGCTGAGGATGGTCCAGTGGAAGAAAGGGGCTGCTTTCATTGAGAGAGCCCCCCTGGGAACACCAGGAAGCTGAATCTCTCTGGTCGAACTGGAATTTGTCCATATCAAGTGTTGCTGAAAAATAAATAGGGCCTTGGCTGGAGCTGGGAATCTTTTTGTGAGTGCAGAACTCTTTGCTGTCTTGGGATTTGTGTCCTGCAATTGGATATGTGGCCACAACACTGGCTGGTCCCCTCATCTCTCAGAGATCTTCCTTAGCCAGACTGATACCATCACTGCCCTTAAGCATGGGTCAGTGTGGTGAGGCCAACCCCACCCACTGCCCATGTATACTATGAGTTTCTGAAGACCGCACACTGGCTGCTCCATATGAGGGAGCATCACCTTGGGCAGTTTATCCAGTTGGCCCAAATGACTTTGAGCAAGTTGATTCCTACCTCGATGCCTAAGTTTCCATATCTGTAAAATGGGTGCAGTGAGATTGCATATAAATCTGGGCTTTGTAAACTCTGGAGGGCTGTACCAACAGAAAAGATCATTATTAATTCTCCATATAGCCAAGCTTTCCTTCACCCATTGACTCATTTTGAAAGAAGTATAACATTAGTGTTAAAACCACAGGTTTGGGAATCTAATACACTAGATTTCAATTCCCGTTCTGCCACTTACTATCTATATGATTAGTAAGTTGCTTCATCACTGTAAGTTTCAATTCCTCATCTGAAAAATGATGCCAGTAACATGTCCACCTCTCAGGACTACTGTGAGTATTAAATGAAATAATACACACAGCACATCATGGCACATAGGATGGGTTCTACATAAGATAGCTACATCATTGCTTGGGAAAGCTTCAGGAAAACCTGTGGGTTGCCTCAGAATAGGCCCTGGTCTATGCCTCCTCCAAGCCTCCCTACAGAGCTGCAGGAAATGTAAGTTAAACCTGAGCATCTTTAATGCACATTCCCCTCACGTCTGCCCCTTGGAGCCAAGGCCTCCTGGGGCAGGGGCTAGCCAGCTTGGTCCATGCCTGGTGTCTCTAGATTCTGAGTTTACCCTGTCAAGTGGCTTTGTGCTAAAGTTCTCTGCATCCTTCTTTGGCTGTTGTAGAGGATCTGTCCTTGAAAATTGTACTAGACATGCTGGTGCTGTTTCAGGCAGGATTTTATTTGTGTTGTTTTTATTATAAGTGACAGAAGCCCAGAAGAAAATTCCTTAAGCCAAAATGCAAAGTTTTGGGTCCTTTATTTAAAAAGTGCAGGGGTTTCAGGCATGGCTGAATTGAAGGGCTCGAGTAACATTATCACTGTTTCTGCTCTGAGCTGATGTCACGGTAGGCAGGCTCTTCCTGTCTCATGCCTATCGGCGGCTCTAAGCTTACAATCTATTCTCCCAGCAACCCTCCTTTGGGTCTTCAGCTAGCAGGGAGGCCTTTGAGGAAGGGGTACAGGATGAGTGCTGGAGCTGGGAAGCTGGAAGAATAAATAAGAGCAGAGGAGAAAGCAAGAAAGCAGAGATGGCCAAAGAGGTTGCACCTTGCTGCCTTTCCCCCTCATGCATATTTTGCTCTGACTTTGCCCTTGGGCACCCCTGGAAGTAGGACCGCTTCCTGGATCCCACTTCATTCACCGCCCCCATACTTGTAGCTGCAGAGTTCCCTTTCCTCCTCAGGTGCCCTCACCATCTCCCCATCTCCCTCTGGCAGGAAGATTCTTCAAACAGCTGTCTGCTGCAGCTGCCATATGTGTGTGAGGATTTCTGGCTGTGCCCACAACTTGGCCCCCAGCCCTGAAAACTGTGCTGTCTTTGGCAGGTTAAAGCAAAGACAAGAGATATTTCTGTCTTCTTCCTTCAGAGTGATTCCCAACATCACCAGCCTCATAAAACAGGGCTGATGGCAGCCCCACTGGTGCTTTCCTAAGTTGGCAGTGTCTTTTGGATCCGTTCCTGTCAGCAGTGAGTGTGTTTCTCTTCCTGGGATGAAGACAGGCTGTAACCTCAAATCAGAGAGCAAAGAGGAGAGAAAGGAGGGGAAAAACATCTCAGGATGTGGAGCAAGACTGTCTGGTGGAAGGAGGGGAGTCTGTGCTTGGCTTTGAATCCAGCTCTGCCCCTTGTTTGCTGGAGTGCTTTGGCCAAGTTCCTGCAGCTCTCTGAGCCTCACTTTACCCATCGGGCAGGACTCTGTGTGGTTTAAATAAGATAACATATAAAGCAGAAGGCCTGGTGCAAAGTGAGCCCTCAATAAATAGGGTGCCATCTTTCTCTTTTCTTCCCTAATCCAAGATAGGCGGAGAACCTGGAAAAGACAGGCCCTGCAGAGGCCAGTGGAGGGCTCTTCTGTCAGGAAACAGACCTCCAAAGATGGAAGGTCTCTCAGAATGCTTTGTAGCCCTGAGTACTGCCTCCCTGGAGTCAGGAGTTAGACTTTGTCATGCTGGAAACATCAAAACTGAGATGAACATTTCCAGAGAGTGTCTTGAGTCTGAGCTCAGCAAGATGTATCTGGGGCTAAGAGTTGGACATAAGGAAAGATGAAGCATTGACAGGTCTCTCTAAGTGTGTGCTGTTCCTGACCAGAGAAAAACAGGTTAGGGGACTGAAAAAGTGCATTTCACCCTCCCAACTCAGGGGGATAGGGCTTTTCAGAAAGTCTTGTGAGAACCCAGATCAGGCATTGTGGCTTGCTTTTCATTAAGATTTAATTCTTCAGTTCCTAGGGTGCATGCATCTCACTAGAAAGCCTGTTCTGAAGGACTTTCTATTTCAGTGAAATGGAAAAAAAAACCGCAAAGTGTGAACCCATTTAAAAAAAAAATGTATCTTTGATTTAACTTCTAAAGTCTCAAGAAGTGGAAAATAATGATGATGATAATAGTTAACAGTTATCACCCTGGTCAGGTGGTTCAGTCAGTTGGAGCATCATTCCATAAACCTAAAGTTCCTGGGTTCAAGTCCCAGTCAGGGCACATGCCGGGCTTGCATGTTCAGCCCCCATATGGGGCATCTATGAGAGGGAATTGATTAATGTTTCCCTCTCTCTCCTCCCTTCCTGTCTCTCTAAAATCAATTAAGCATGTCCCTGGGTGAGATTTTAAAAAGGAAAAAGAAAGTTAACACTTATTGAGCCCTTTCTTCATTCTGAGCAATGTTCCAAGAGTTTTTTATGTGTGTGATCTCATTTAATCTCACAATAACCCTATCCAGTAGGTACTATCATTACCTGTACTAACTACATGTGGAAACTGAGGCACAGAGAAGTTAAGTGACTTGTGCAAGATTACATGGCTATTAAGTGGCAGACCTGGGATATAAATCCAGCTACTGCAGAGAACATAATGGCAGCCTTGGAGAAAATGAGCATTATGAGATATAAATCTTAGCTAAATCTTTCACTAAAATCAACAGAGAGAATATATTCTTAGAAAAGCATATTAGGAATGCTGGGAGGGGGATATTGGGTGAGTGATGCTGCCTGAGTCACCTCGGTTCCTCGTTGGAAGCCCTGAGTGAAGGTTTATCAAGCGCCTTTTTTAAAAAAAGATTTTATGGATTTATTTTCAAACAGAGGAGAAGGGAGGGAGAAAGAGGAGAGAAACATCAATGTGTGGTTGCCTCTCGCACGCCCCCTACTGGGGACCTGGCCCTCAACCCAGGCATGTGCCCCAACTGGGAATTGAACAGGTGACCCTTTGGTTCACACAGGCTGGTGCTCAATCCACTGAGTCACACCAGCCAGGGCTATCAAGCCTCTTATACTTGTACCCACAACACCCAAAACTCCAGTTTTCATATCTGATGTGGCTGCTAAAAAAGCTGCCTTCCTCAAGCCAAAACACCTGGATCTGACATCAGGGTTCCAAGCACATACTCTTGCTTTGCCACCATTACCATATTGCTACATTGTACACAGTTTGATACAATGGACAGGCATTATATAAATGCAACTTAATTAACACCATGTGATGATGAGCAGTTCTTCATCATGCACAGTAAGTTACCCACAAGGCTGCAGAGGGCTGAGCATGCTGGCCTGACCAGGGTTCACCACAAGCTGACACTTTTTTTTTGTTTGTTTTTTAATTGAATTCATTGAGTGACATTGGTTTGTAAAACCATATAGGTTTCAAGTGTACATCTAATAAAACATCACCTGCACACTGCATGGTGCTCCCATTGCCCCAAACGAAGTTGTTTTTTTTTTTTTTTTTACCCCTCTTCCCTGCCTTTGCCTACCACCACCTATCCCCGCCCCACCTCACTTGCCCTCTGGCTATCACCACTCTGTTATCTATGTCTTTGTGTTGTATATATGCAGTTTTGTTTTGTTTTGTGGGTTTTTTTTTTTCTCAATCCCTTCTCCTTTCATCCAGTCTTCTAACTCCCTCCCCTCTGAGATCTGTCAGTCTGTTCCATATATCCATGCCTCTGTTTCTATTTTGCTTGTCAGTTTATTTTGTTCATTAGATTCCATATATAAGTGAGATCATGTGGTATGCTCATTGCAGCATTATTTACAATAGCCAAGATCTGGAAACAGCCCAAGCTCATACTCTTCATCACCACACTCTTCTGCTGGCTGTGGCTGCCTCAGTCACGTATTGCTGGGCTCTGTCCTCCCCGGGGCATCAGTTCCATTTCCTGCTCAGCAACTTTTAACTAATTAAAAGTTAATTTATTTTCAACCACAAAATGTGTGTAAGACAAAGCCAGCACCAAGCTTAGATTTGAGTTAGGTTTGTACTTCTGCTTCTTGCATTGTGTAGAGAAAAGACAGGAAACTCCAAACTGTGCCTCAATGTCCACCTTCAGTCCTAGCTTTGAATACAGGATCAGGGGACAGTCCAAGTCAGGGGGATATGGCAGCTCTTGGAACTACATGTGGTAAACCATCATCATGCAAGGTTACAATTTGGGGTGGTTTTTCCCCTCATTCTTTCAACTCCTTTTCCTTCTGTCTCAGCAATATAAAGATTTTTTTTTTTATTGAATCGTTTGTCTTCTTGGTGTGGAGTCATGTGAGTTCTTTATATATTTTGGAGATCAAACCCTTGTCTGAGTTATTACTGGCAAACATATTTTCCCATACCATTGGTTGCTTTTTCATTTTGACATTATTTTTTAAATTTATTTTAATTGTTGTTCTTGTACAGTTTTCTGTCTTTTACTCCCAACCCACCCCACTGCCCCAGCCCTCCCCACCTCCCTCCCATTTCCACCCTGCTAGTTTTTATTCATGTGTCCTTTATACTTGTTCCTGTAAACACTTCCCCTTTTCCCCTGAAATTCCCTCCCCTCTCCCCTCCGGAGACTGTCAGTCTGTTCTTAATTTTGGTGTCTTTGGTTATATTTTGCTTGTTTGTTTGTTTTGTTGATTAGGTTCTTGTTAAAGGTGAGATCATATGGTATTTGTCTTTCACTGCCTGGCTTATTTCACTTAGCATGATGCTCTCCAGTTCCATCCATGCTGTTGCAAAGGGTAGGAGCTCCTTCTTTCTTTCTGCTGCATAGAATTCCATTGTGTAAATGTACCATAGTTTTTTGATCCATTCATTTACTGATGCGCACCTAGGTTGCTTCCAACACTTGGCTATTATAAATTGTGCTGCTATGAACATAGGGGTGCATAGGTTCTTTTGGACTGGTGTTTCACAGTTCTTAGGATATAATCCAAGCAGTGGAATTGCTGGGTCAAAAGGTAGATCCATTTTTAGTTTTCTTAGAAAATTCCATACTGCTTTCCATAGTGGTTGTACCAGTCCTCAATCCCACCAACAGTGCACTAGGGTCCCCTTTTCACCACAACCTCTCCAACACTTGTTGTTTGTTGCTTTGTTTATGATGGTGATTCTGACTGGTGTGAAGTGATATCTCATTGTGGTTTTAATTTGCATCTCTCTGATGGCTAGCGATATTGAGCATCTTTTCATGTGTCTCTGGATCCTCTGTATGTCCTCCTTGGAGAAGTGTCTGTTCAAGTCCTTTGCCCATTTTTTAATTGGGTTGCTTGTCTTAAAGTGGAGTCATGTAAGTTCTTCATATATTTTGGAGATTAAACCCTTGTCTGAAGTATCATTGGAAAATATATTTTCCCATGCAGTTGGTTCTCTTTTTATTTTAATACTGTTTTCTTTAGCCATGCAGAAGCTTTTTATTTTGATGAGATCCCATTTGTTTATTCTTTCCTTTATGTCCCTTGCTTTAGGGGACGTATCAGTAAAAATGTTGCTGCATGAAATATCTGAGATTTTCCTGCCTATGTTCTCCTCTAGGACTTTAATGGTGTCATGGCTTATATTTAAATCTTTTATCCACCTTGAATTTATTTTTGTGTATGGTGTAAGTTGGTGCTCGAGTTTCATTTTTTTGCACGTAGGTGTCCAGTTCTCCCAACACCACTTTTTGAAGAGGTTATTTTTACTCCATTTTATGTTGCTGCCCCCTAATATAAAGATAATTTTATGGCATTTATATATATATATATATATATATATATATATCTTCAGCTTAACATGTGCTTAAATCATAACAATGAATGAATGAATGAATGAATGAGGGGAGGGGTGTGTGTGTGTGTGTTTGGACATGATTCAGAGTAATGTTGATGGTCTGAAAGGGCCTAACACAATGACTTCCCACCTGGTCATTCATCATTAGTCCAGGTAGAGGGAAGAAAAAGATCTAAACAGATACATTGCAAAGGTCTCTATGAAATGGCATGCAGTCAGTTGGCAAATCACAGTCCTGGTCCCCAACACCCCCTTGGTAACATTTTTGTCTTGAATCATGGGCATTTAAATTCCAAGCTCCAAGGCGCTGGGATGACTAAAACACAGGCTAATTACATTTACAACCACTAGGTGGCGCCTGTTCTAGAAATTGCACAATGGCTGTCGCATCTTGGAATCTTTGATCAGATGGGGCTCTCAGATGAAAAGTCAAGTTCTTGCTGGGTGGGTAGGAGAGCTTTCCAGAGCCAGTGCTCTGAGGCTTGGTTTGAGGAGCCAATCGCCAGGAGGGGCCTGGATTCATGCCTTTAATGATGAGCTCACCCTATGCAAAATAGCAACTCCTCCTCACTACCTCCTCATCCTCTGTTCTTACAAACCTATTTATTTTCTTTGTAATGGATACCACACTTGATTTCACAATATATGTTTACTTGTTTGTTTTCTGTCTCTTTCTGCTAAAATCTAAACACCACAAAAGCAGAGACTTTATTTTGCTCATTATAGTATCACCAGCTCCTATACCACCAAGCACTTAGTAAGCCCTCAATAAATATGGCGCCTGAATGAATGAACAAACATATTAACAGAGAATTGTTAGTTACTAAAGTATGTGGCTGCATTCCCCAATAACATACTCTGAAAACCAAGCAACGCTGAGTTATTTTGTTGTTTACAATAGGTGGATTTAGTTTGCATCCCATTTATTCAGCTAGAACAACTTGCCTGTGAATTAGAGTGGTTTCTTTTTCTAAATTTATTTTAACCCTACTGTGTAATCTGGAAAGTAATTCCTGCTGAGCAGTTATGTCTATGTGGCTGTCAAGCACAGAAGCAGTCTTGCTGGGCCATTAGGCCCCTGAAGGTGGTCTCCTGGGCTGTCGGAAAGGAGAAGGAAGCAGGGTGCTATGAACCCTTAGAGTAGAAGATGTCCCAGAAAGGAAAGCTCACTGAGGCTTCTTATTTCCTGTGGATGGATCTCTACTGGCAGCACCCAGGGTCTGTATTCAGAGGATAGCTTGCCTTGGAAGAAGGCCGTAGTTAACAAGCCTCCCTTGATGTGGTGAGGAACAGCTTCACTTCAGCCTCACCTAATGCGTTGTGCGTCCCAAATACAGGCTAGGAGCGGTGTAGACTGGGTAAGGCTCCCAGGACCCACCCTGCTGTGTGACAGGAAGTAGAGATGCTGACAGCTCCAGTAAGAAGCATCTCTTCCAGGTTGAGGAGGAGAGCGAGGCTGGGCCTGGTGTGGGCCCCTGAGTTCCCCAGAGGCCTACAGCAGGCAAAAGCCCTGGTGCATCCTCCTACAAAGATCTGCCAGAGGACAAGCAAGTCTGTGCTTTGTGTGGTACATCAGCCCACCTTTCCCAAGTTACATGACAATTTAAAAATCACCTGCAAACCTAAATACAGTAAGTGCCTGCAGACAACACACTTAACAGCCGGAGAATGAGTCAGAGGAAGCAATTTTCCACAGTGAAGAAAATCATCTGTTAGTGTGGAAAGGCAAATACTCTTTAATTAGCATAGGCAACTCAAGGGCAATGTTGTTGCATCCATAGATGCAGCACTTGAGTAAATGGCTCAAGAACAATATCCACAGCTGGGAGGAAGGACTTGCACGGATTCCACTCCCACTCAGAGTTCTCCCACAGAATCAGCTCTCTGGGAGGGAAAGTGAAACTCAGCTGTGACCTCTTCCTGTTTAGTTAATGAGCAGCTCTTCTAAATCCTGGTCCCTGTGCCCACACAAGGAGTCCCAGAACTCAGAGCTCCCTGGTCTTCTTTTATCTATATGCCTTTTCCAGGTGTCAGCCAGTATCTTTATTCTGCGACATTAAAATCCATATTCTGGCTCTGACATCTCTGGAGCTCCAGGGAACCAATTACCTATTTGAACTTCCATTTGGACACAGAATAGGCATCTCATACTAGGAATGGCCAACATTGAACTGTCAATCTTCTCCTTTTTTCCCCAATGGCACGGGAAGAAGTCACCCCCAAACCTAGTGACTTAAAATGATGATAATCATAGATTTTGCTCACAAGTCTGTAATTTTGGCTCAGCAGGGATTGCTCCATGAAGCATCAACTGCGACAGCTCAGCTTGGGGCTGGACATTCCATTCCCAAGATGGTGCATCACATGGCTGGCAAGTCCTGCCAGCTGTCACCTGGGAGTTCAGCTGGAATATGGGCAGTGGGCCACAGGTCCTCCCCCCATAGGCTCTCTACAAGCTGCCATGGCCTCCCCAGGGCATGGTGACTGAGTTCCCAGTGTGAGCTTCCCAAGGAAAGGAAGTGGAAATTGCCAGTGTCTTAAGTCCTGGGCTCAGAAACTGGTAAAACGTTACTTCTGCCATGTAATATTGGTCAAGCAGTAGTCACAGAGCCCAGACTCAAGGGGGAGGGGAAAAGACCCCCAAGTGTCTGTGGAAGGAGCATCAAAGAATTTGCAGATATGTTTTAAAACTTTCAGATGTCGCAGACGGGCTCCCCTCTAACACCTTCTCCATATATCACTTGCTCAGGCAACTGGGAGTCATCCGTGGTTGCCATCTTTTCCTTCTTCTTGCATCCAATCCTCATCAGGAAGTTCAGCTGACTCTCCCCTGAAACGTGTCCAGAATCCTCCTCTTTTCTCATTATCTCTACTACCACCATAACCCAGACAACCTCATCTCCCACTCGGATGACCGCTTGGTTGGTAGCAATAGCTTGTTAACTGCTCTCTTCCTCCACGTCTGCTTTCTAAAATCTATTCTTCATACAGACATATCTTTTAAGAACATAGATGATATCATCCCCCATATCATCCCTCTGCATAAGCCCCCCTGAAAGCTTCACAACATAGTAGAATTAATGCCTCATTCTGGATCTAAAGCCTGACGTGCTCTGACCCCTGTGCGCTCCCTGGCCTCATCTCTTTCCACACACCCCCTAGACTGTGATCCACACACATGCTTGTTCCTGCCTGACCGCCTTTGCACTTGGCTTCCTCTGTCTGGAATCCTCTTCCCCCTGATTTTCCCAAGCCTGGTTCCTTCTTGCCATTTAGGTTTCAGTTGAAATGCCATTCCCCCAGAGAGGCCATCCATAATCCACAATTCTGAAGTAACCATGCAGTCATCTGTTATATTAACTTATTTTATTTTAGACATAATACTACTAGCTGATACTTTTCACAGGCGATTTGTTTATTGTCTGTCTCCTCCCTCTAAAATGTAAGCTCCGTGAGGGCAAAGAACCTTCTCTGTCTTGTCACTGTGCATCCCTAGGGCCTAGAAGAGTGTCCGGCACAGAGCGGATATTCAATAAATACTTGATTTAGCAGGTGCAACAGCAGCCCCAGCCAGCCAGCCTTCCAACAGGACCACAGCACCAATTAGATGGTTGACTGACAGAGAGAGGAAGCTCCAGCAGGGCCTCAGCAGCTCGTGTTTGTATAGGGGCTCAGCTCCCGTGCATGGGCCTGCTCCTGGAGGCTGCTTCAAAGAGACCAGGTTCACACGATGTCCTCCCAACCCCCAGCATATTTCCATTCCCAGCCTTCTCCTGAAACCAGCAACACAGATTTGCACAGTCACGAGCACAGAGTTACTGATGTGCTTGGACAAGGATGGCCGAGTTGAGCTCACCCCACCTCCACGGTGTTCAGGGCACTGACTCAGGTTTATATTCCATTTGAATCTTCATCTTACAGTTAGACTCAGAAATGTAGGCAAAGTTCTGGTGTTACAAACTCCAGGTGCTGTCTTTCTATCTTTCTTATTAAAAGATTTTATTTATTTATTTTTACAGAGCGGGAAAGGGAAAGAGAAGCAACATCGATGGGTTGCCTCTCTCACATGTCCCAATGGGGGACCGGCCCGCAACCCAGGCATGTGCCCTGACCGGGAAAAGAACCAGCGACCTTTCGCCTCACAGGATGATGCTCAACTAACTGAACCATGCCTGTCAGGGCCCAAGTGCTTTCTTTAATGACTTTTTAAAAATAAAGATATTCAAATTTTTGAAGAGGAATTTGGAAATGGGTATTTAGGATGCATCCAAATAAAGAAGAAAAGTTTGATTAGGATTTTTCAAAGATCAATGTTATTAATATTTTTTGAAAAACCACTGAGGTGAAAAGTGAGTTCAACAATAATGAAATAGTCTTCGTTTTCTTCAAAAAGCATTTGTTAATCATTTTTTAGTACTTTGGTATAGAGGAGTGCAGGTACAGTTAGTTTTTTACGAAATGACAAAACACTATGGCTGTGTGTAGTCAGCCCTTCATTAAGGAAACAGAAACTTGTTTGATAGAAATCTTTTTTTTATTTACTGCAAGGAGAGTGTTGCCTGTGGATTTAAATTTTTAAAAATGTAATGCTATTGAAAATTCAAGTTCCTGTGGGAGAACATGACCATGGGCCTGCTGTGCTGACAGGAAGTGAGGTGATGCTGAGAAACTTAGAGGCCAGGATTGTGCAGCCATCTCCGGCGGCGGTGTGACCTGTAAGTGGTGAGACCACACTCAGGAGTGCTGTTCTTGTGCATGGAGCGGAGTCGGTCCTGACCTTGGAGAGTGGGAAAGGAAGGCACACGTAGCCAACTAGGCTGCACCGCGTCCCACCTGGACCTCGGACGCCCCTAGTGGGAAGCCCACTGTGGAAATAGGAGCCTCAGCAGTGCTGACTCAGCGTGCGTGGCATTTCCTTTTCATGGAGGTGGCTGATTCTCACCCACCAAGCAGGTCATGTCCAACCTGAACTCCCCAGGCCCTAACACTGTGCCCACAGGGTGTCCAAAGGCACAGCTGGTACAAGACCTGCATGGTGCATTTGCTACAGGGTGGAGGCTGGACATGAGAAAGGTGTCAACAACAGGCCTATTGTCTGAGGAAGTTGTTAGTTTTTATCTTTTTATTTCTAATTCTTTCTGCTTTGAGTATTTGTTTAACTATCAATGCTTAGAACTCAAGCCCCCCGGGATCAGACTCAGGACACACAGGCTGAAGGAGAAGGCTGTGGAGAAACGGAGTCCACCCAGGCATCAGTGTGTGGATGGGGCCTGACAGGCTCTCCCTGCCTCCCTCCCGCCTTTCTACCTCTGCTTGGTCAGAGCCTGCACCTGGGCACTGGGGGCTTCCTTAGGGAGGGCTGGGCTGGAGGAAGCTGACGTTGCAGACCAGGCAGCCCCTTCTGTGGCCTGTTTCCCACCACAGCTCATTTGAGGAGGAGTGAGAACCAGGAAGGACAGGGGCGTCTCACTTGAGCTGACTGAGGTCCAGCTCAGCCAGCCCTTGATGTATCTGAGACATCTGCCCACGGCAGTAAGAAGCAGGTGAGACTCAAAGTCATTCTCAGTCCACATTCCAATGCTGGGAAAGAAAAACCAAGTTCAATTTACCAAAATATCTGTATTATCTATAAAAATTGAACTCTAACCAGTCACTGCTACTGGAGGCCACAGCGCTATCCAGCAAGGCTGGCTGCAGAAGCAGACGGCTGCATCCTACCAGCCTGAAGGTGGAACGCGGTCCGAGTGGCATGTGGGCAGACTCATTTGTAAGGCCTCAGAAACCTGGACACTTTGGAACGGAGCAATCGGATGAAGGATCTTGGAAACATCTCCCGGGACTCCTGGGCCGTGTACTTGAAATAGTTCTGGGGGTGAGCCAGGACATCAAACAGCGCCTTGATCAGCTTCTTGTCCTAAAAAGAACAGAATTTTTGTTACTGGGCCAAAACATCTAAACATTTTGCCAATGGAACTATAATGACCCAGTGTGAAGCTGATTAGCTGAAAAACAACTTGTGAAAATGGTTTCCTCTGATTTTTATCTTTCTTCCAGTTTTTATTTTTCCTAATTATCTATAAGAAGCATGTATTACTTTTATAAAGGAAAATTTAATATATTAAAAAACCTTTTTCTAAACTAGATGAGATACAATGTTGGAATTGGGGAATATTTATTGGGTTAGTGATATGGCAAGTGTTATTGATGACTACTTCTAAGTATCTAAAAATTGGTGAATTTCACCCTTGAAGGATAAAAGAGCCAAGGATCTCCTACTATTTGGAGAATAAACATGAAAACAACTATTTGGAGAATAAGCATGAAAACAACTATTTGGAGAATAAATATGGAAACAACTATTTGGAGAATAAATATGGAAACAACTATTTAGAGAATAAACATGGAAGCACAATTTGCTGCTGGCTTGTATTTATAATAAACAAGCTGCCCACCGCTCCTCGGCCACACATTTCCAAATTAAGAAATACAGCTTCTCTTGACAACACTAAAAGCCTCCTGAATATTTTTTTAAATATTCACCTGAGGACATGCTTATTGATTTTTAGAGAGAGGGGAAGGAAGGGAGAGAGAGAAAGAGAGATCAATGTAAGAGAGAAACATCGAATGGTTGCCTGCCATATGCACCTAGACTGGGAGATTGAACCCCTAGGTATGTGCCCTGACCAGGAATAGAACCCTTGATCTTTCAGTTACAGGATAACATTCCAACCAACTGAACCACCCGGCCAGAGCCTCTGAAAGGCTGCGATATGGAGCAAGAGGAAAACCTTCCTCCAATGGTGCTTGGGGAGCTCTGTGGGTCCACCTTAAGTACATACTTACCTTAAGTATTTCCTGATGGTTCTCAGATGCATAGAGCCTGCCATCTCGAACTATGTCTTCAATGAGTTCCTGGTAATCCTCTGTGGAAGTAAAGGACATATATTGCATTGGATGGTTTAGTTATTTCCCAACTCACTCTCTTTCATTTTTTATAAGGCTCTGAGCAATGCCCCTTCTGTAGCTGCTGGCAGAACAATGACCACTCTGACAGTGAGGAGGCAATCAGAAGACAACACCCACAGACGCCCTGCCACATCCTCTCACCCACCAGCATCCATGCCCATCAGTCCTGTTCCATCTCCCTCAGATAAACCCCCTGCGCATCCACTTTGTCACTGGCTCCATCTTCTCTCACCAGATCAAGGGCATTGTTCCAGTACTTCTGCCCTTTCTTGTCTGGACGGTAAAGTTTTCTCTTCCTACTGGTCTTTTCCATCAACATGCAAATATGCTGTTATGTCTCTGACTGAAAAAAAAAGGCTCTCTCTCTCTATCTCATTTATCCTTCCAGCATCCATCCTACATGTCTGCTCCCGTTTGTAGCAAAACTCCTCGAAAGACTTGCCGAGGCTCACTGTCTCTGATCCCTCTCCTTTCTTTCTCTTCCAAACCCAGTCCAGTCTGCTTTGCCCTCCACCACTTCTCCCAAAACACTTGTCAGAATCACCAACAACCTTAATGTTGCTAAATCCCAAAGGTCAACTCTCAGTCCTCATCTTCTCTGATGCATCAGTAGCACATGACCTGGCCAGTCACCCCTCCTCCTGATCTACTCCTTCACTCAGTTTCCAAGACACCATGCTCTTTGGTTTTCCTCCTACCCCACTGGTTTCTCTGGCTGAGGCTCTGTTGCTGTTCCTCCTTCTCTTCCTGACCTCTTACTGCAGAGGATTCCCAGGGCTCAGTGCGTGGTCGTCGTGTCCTCTCTGTCTATATGCACTCCCTGGTGAGCCCGCCCAGGCTCACGGCTCTTCTCTCCCTCTCTCCTCTTCTCCCTTCTCCCTTCCCTGCTGTCCTTGTATTATGTAAAGCAATCAAGCTTCTTACCTATCTAGCAAGACTCTTCTCTCCTTTTTACAGGAGGTGGGGGGTGGGGTTGGGGATGGGGAGGATTTGGCTGGTTGGAGAGGGAAGGGAGCTGTGTTCATTGGGAAGAAAGCCATGCTCATTTTCTCACCAATAACTCTGGGCCCGACACCCACATTAAATGCAGGGCACACCATGTGAGCCTTCTCCAAACGTGAACCCCGCTTTGAAGTCTGGTCTCTTTCCTACAGTCACAGTTCAAATCAAGCATACGCAAAACACAATCTTTTTCAAGTTCCAGGCTGAAGAAAAATTGCCTCTTTATATGCACATCATGTGCAGCAGAACCAAACAAATCATAAGAACATCACTGGAACTATGTGGGAGGAGTTCTTGAAGAAGTTTCTCTGAGCCAAGTGATGGTACATGGAAATTAATTGTAGAATTACCGTAACAACTAATTCAACACGTGTGCGGTGTCACTGACTCTATTCATGTGGTACCTTTCTTCTTCTTTTATTTTAGTGAATATAAAATATAAGGAAGGTCTGTGGACGCAAAACGGGGCCACGTACTAAGCCTGACAATCTCAGGGGAGTCCTGCATGGTGGCCTTACAAACTCAGACACTGAAAGTAACCACGGAGGATGGGCTGAACACAAAAATTCCTAACTAAAAGCAGGTCATGGCAGGTAGTCATGTCTAGGCCTATAGCATCCTTGACAAAGGTCAATCTTTACCTTACACAAGCCTGTCTATTGTCTTTTTGCACCTAAGATATATATATATCATATATATATATATATATATATATATATGTCAGATAAATACCATAATCTCCTTTTTCCAGACCCCTTCAGGGTACACCAGACAATGAGACAATGACTCCTCATTGTTTTCTTGCTCCCCAAATACCATCTCTATGTGCTGTGTTAATTGTTAACTATCCTATACCCACCAATGTAAAAGAAGCATGTGTGTCTTCATTTTATGTAACTTTATCCAATCTCAGAGATTTCTTCACTTTGTTTCATGTCCCCTTAATCTCCCACCAGTGGATTTCACGCAGCCTCCTTATGTCTCCTCCTTTGATTGTAATGTATAAAGTAAGCTGCAAAACTGCCATTCTCTGGAGCATTTTCTCAGTCTTTTGAAATTTTGCTTCCCAGCAATTGTCATCAGTTTGGCTCAAATCAACTCATCAAAATTCTCCACCGGTTTGGATGTTCCTTACATCAACAGGGCACATGTTGTTTATCTTCAATTCCTCTGCTGCATGGTCTCTACCTGGGAGAGCCGGCTCCGACCAGGAGCGCCAGTGCCGGCCTGTGTTCCGGTGTCAGAGAGAACTGGAGAGCTGCTCGCTGCTCTTCTGGAGCGCTGCCTTTAAAAAAATATTTCCTCTGCTTTTAAGAACTACTGTTGTCTCCTCACTTGCTCTGTCTTGAGAAAAGCAGGCTGGTGTTGCAGGTAAAACAGGCCCTGGAGTCCCAAAGACCTCTGCAGCTTTGCCCTGCTGTGCGTTCAGGGAGGCGTCTTCAATCCTGGCCTGAGTGGCCAACACCAGGCCAGAAGCACGTCCACTTCTTGGGCGATAGCGAGGCACGTGCTGCGTCGGAGGCACTTAGCATGGGCCTGGCACTCCGCGGTGCTCGCTCTGTGTTAGGACCACAGCTCTCCCCGTTCTCCAGGGGTCAGGTCTGTGGCAAAAAGCCTCACCTGTCCATTCTAACTGTGATTTCTGTTCTGCTACCAGCTTTGGAAACCAGATATCAAACTTGACTGAAATACACGTTTAAACAGCAAAGATTAAGTAGGCTCTGAGTAAAGACCTAAAAGGCTTCTAGATAGCCAAAGCAGCAGTTTTCAACATTTTCTGCTGTGACATGTTGAAGACACACTCTTGTGGGTCTAACCAGGGTTATGTGTAATTTTACCTGGTTCTTTGTTTGAACAACAATGACAAAAATATCAAGATGGATTCTTCTGTCACAAGGGCAAAGCAGAGAACAGTTAGCCTGAAGTCTGTGAGCCTTGGAGACACTTATTCCTGAGTCTCCGTGTCTCCTTTGGTTCCTTCCTGCTTCCAGACCAGGAAGGTGGTCAGCGGGCTGCTTGCAGGGGCTTGAGGCCCTGTCTTGCTCAGCAGGGCCCTGTGGGAGGTGCTCTTGTCCTCCTAGGACTCTGATTCGAGAAGCCCTTGCTGTGGGTGTTTGACATAGTTTCAGGTACAGGGAGGGTGATCCTCCTTTTTAGAACATGTTAGACAGAAACTACGTGAAGTGTTTTTAAGAAATCCTTAAAATATTATCTTTCCGAAAGACATGCCTTTGGCAGCTGTCTATCTAAACACCTTCAGTGACCCCCTACAAGATCAGGTCCACCCTTCTGGGTTTGGCACGCAAAGTTCCTCGCAGCCAAACCCCAGCCCCTTCTAGTCTCATCTCTCAGGGCTCAGCCCCATGCACCCTGCCACCTGGCCAAGTCATCGGACCCCACACACGCCAGGTACTCCATCCCTTGGCCTTTGTCATTCCTTCTTCCTGGATGTTCTGCCTTCCATTTATTAAAACAAACACACAAACAAATGTATATGTTCTTTCAAGACCCAAATCTCTTGAAACTGTGCTCTATTCTTTCCAAAAACCCATGCAAAATTAACTGCTTCCCCTTCTTCTGTAGCTCACACGGAGCTTTGTGCATGCCTCATTATAGCATCTATGACAACATATACCGTTTGGTGTTTCTGTCACTAACCATGTTGTCTCCAGCACTTAGTTCATTGCCTGGCACAGGAGATGCTCATTAAAGATTTGTTGGATGGATGAATGAATGAGTTCACAAATGAACAGATGACTCTTCCCCCACTAGCCAATGAGGTTCTCCAGGACACGGCCCAGTTCATTTTGCATTCCTAGTAAATGTTTGTCAACCGAGTCTCAGAGCTGACTAGGGCCCCAGGGCTCACGTAAGCCACCCCTTTATTTAACAAGAAGAAAATGAAACCAGAGAAGTCATCTGATTTGCCCAAAATCACACAGTCAGTTATGGCAGAGACAGGGCCAGAAGTAGCAACTTCCCCTCTCCCTGCTCAGGATTCCGTTGGGTAAAAGCCACAGTCATAATGGGCTAATATTTTTTGAGCATCACTGTGCATTGGGCACTGTACCAAATCCATTACAGATTGTGCCGGTGAACTCTCACATTAAGTTTTGTGATCACCACCATTTACACATGAAGAAAAGGGCTTGGAGATGAGAATTACACAGAGTCACAGAAGAGATTGTGCCCAGACTGGCCAACAGCCATGCCCTCACCTGCCAAGCTATGCTCACTCTTATTTTATTTATGTACTCATTTATTTGTAGTTCTGAAAGCATGCAAACTTTATTTTTTTAATTATAAAAATCAGATAAAATACTAGAAGATAGTTAACATGATAAAATGTTACATATCTTATTTTATGTTTGTTTAGCCACTTTAGCAAAATGTTGTCACATAAATCTTATGCCTACTTGCCTATAAGGTAAGTTAAAAAAACAGTTTTATAATCCCTGTTAAATGTGGGTAAAGGCAAAGGTCCAGAATGGCTTACCCAGAGCCATACAATGAACTAGAAAACCTGTACTAGAACCTGTACCTTATTACTCCTAACTATATGTTTAGATTGAAACTGGAGAAATTATGAATATCTTATTTATAATAGTAATTAAATGTGAATGTGTATGGAAAAAACTAATTTTTTCCCTAGCTTCTTAATTTCAAAGATAGTTATTATTTTATAAATAAGTATCTCAAAATTTTGATTCAGTGAAAAGTACGGAGTCTGAGCACAGGCAATATAACCCTGTCAAGTGAGTTTGGCCTCAGTTCTGAATGAACACAGGAATAAACCAAAAATTAGACATCTTTATTCTTTCCTATCCTAAGCAGAATGGTCTTTGTAATCTTTTAAAAATAATGCTGATCTATAAATCTCTACTCGTAACAGAATGGAAATCTTATGGATTACGTTTTCTCTGTCCGCCACAGAAGCAAATGTATGCGAACTTTTATTTCTGCTCTAGAACATCTTTTCATCCTTGCAGTCAGTGTCCCCAAATGCCTGTTTAAAATTTGGCATTTATGAGTCAGTGACATCCTTCCTGCCCCTCTGTGCCGTGTGCACGTCAGCAGCCCACCAGCCGGCCCAGAAGTTGGTTCTGTCCAAAGCAGAGGAGCTCCTTCCACATTCTGCAGCCTGAGCTTCACAACACTTACCGTCGTAGGTCACGTATGGGACCTGGAACCCTCTGGCACTGTTCCCTTCATTGGACTTAAACTGAATCCACAGCTTCTTTGATCTGGAGGTGAAGGCGATGGGGCGTTCGTAGGTCTGGCAGGTCTCATACGTGGTCACAGAATTGGACGAAGCTGCCAAGGGAAGTTGGAGGAGAGTGGGGTTCAAGACGCACCACCGAGCGGGCAGACAATGAACACTCATCTTGTCACGTGCTCACACCATATAACAAGTTATGCTCAAGAGCTCTTCAGGCCCAGCTGAGCCATCAGAAGAGCAAAGGCCTAGAAATCGAGTAGACGCATTTGGTGACGTGCACCCCCAAGGGAGGCTGACCGGAAGGCCCATGTCCACCTTGCAAGTGGTCACTGCTGGAGATGAGGAGGGGCCCTCCCATCCCAGAGCTGACCTGCTGGAATCTAGTAATTATCACCACCCTTTACTGCGAGCTTCCCAGGACCCGGCACTGTGCTGTGCCTTTTATAAACTTGATCCCCCTAACCCTCCAAAAACCACAGGCAGTTAGTGCATTTGTCACCTGACCAGGATCACACACCAGTATGTGGAAAAGTCAGGATTCAAACCCACACCTGACTTCAGACATTGCAACCCCTAAGAAGAGTAGCAAATACTTATGTAGTGGCTCCAAGTGTCAGTATTTTTCTAACTGCCATATGGATATGATCTGATTCCCCATGATGCCCCTATGAGGTAGCAACTATTAATATCCCCATTTTAACAGATGAAGAAATGAGGCATGGAAAATCCAGCATGTACGTCCAAGACCACAGAACTCCTAAGAAGTGGAGCCGGGATTCAGACCCAGGCAGTCTGGTTGCAGGGCCCACTCAGAGCACTGCCTCTAAGCTGTGTTAATGGCAGTGTCGCTTATGGACACTGGGCCACGTGACCACATGGGTGGGGGTCCCTCCTGACGGGACCATGCCCTTCACTTTGGTCAGTCCCCAAGCTATGAGTTGCGTCCCAGGGCAAGGAAAGTGTCCAGGGCCAGCCCTGCATGAGCTTCGTGGACTCCCTGTGTCCCCAGTGAGCACAGAGGGGAAGCCTGGCCTGCAGGAACCCCACCACCACCGGGGTTCAGCAAGGGGCCTCAATGGGGGATTTTGTGGAAGTTTTGTTTCTTGTAAAACTCCAAAAGCTCATGTCCCACCTCTGTGCTAACATAAAGGTGACATGCTAGGCCCGTTTCTCACATTTGAAGCTGGGAGCGTGCCATGCTTTAGAAGGGGAGGGGAGCAGAGGGGGAGGACGCACAGGTTTTCCTCATCACCAGGTAGTCCCCGCAGTCGTCCTCTATGGGCAGGAAGATCTCGGGGACCACGATCAAGATGCGGCGCTTGGGGGGAGGGTTGATGGTCCACGTGCACTCGGTGTTGGCCGGGTAATTGCCTGGGTAGTTTGGGGACTCAATGTACCCGGTGAACTCTCCCAGCTCCCCTCCACATCTTCTGTCTGGAAGAGGACATGTCACGAGTTAGGAAGGCACAGCACAGCCATGGCTCTGTAGCGGCCACCTGCAGCTCCGCTGAAGAGAACCCCTGCATCCCTGCTGCCATCAAGTTGCGGGGCCTGGACACGACACCGTCCTGGGAATGAGTCTGTCCTGCAATGCCCAGGGTCCCTGCTGGGAGCCCACCCCTCTGAGTTCCCAGGCCCTGTTCTTTTCATTAGCTTGAAAGTGCTCAAGGTCAGGGGCAGGCGTTGTTGAAACAAAAGGACAACTTTAGTTTTCAACATTTTGTTTATCACGTGCAAGTGCTGAGGTAACCATGTTGCAGAATTTCTAGGCCTGTCGAAATAGGGGGACAGAGCTTGCAGCTCAGCAGACGATATCTGATCCTCTCCTAGAGATCTCCGATGAAGACGTGACAGCCATTTTCTTTCTCTTTTCTCTCTAGTCAGGACCACATTTTATTTTTTAAGTTGGGAAGAGAATTCCAGTTAGCTATCAGTCAGTATGAGGCAGGCTGGACATTCACCTCTGGTACCAGAGGCAAGAAGCACACACATCTGGCACACACACATACTCCATCTCAGTCACAGCTTCACTCACTGACTCACCACTCACCCAACAAACATCATTAAAAACCCTCTGCGGGTTGAGAAAGGAGAAAGACAGTCTTTACCCTCTAGGTACTTATTGTTTAAAACTATCAGGTGAACCTGTGCAACAGAAGATATTAAAGGGGTTACCTTTTTCCTCTCTAATTAGAATAGGAATTTATTATTCCCAGTAGAAAAAAAACAAACAGGCTTTCTTTCTCCGAAGAGAGGACGGGAAGCAGAGAGCTGTGGAGTCGAGAAACCTGCCTTCGAGCCTGCAGGGCTGCCTGGGGAACCTGCCACGTGGCTCCCGAGAACCAGCCGAGGAGCAGGTGTGGAAGCGGACATCATGTCAGTGTGGGGGGAACCCTGTAACACTGGGAACACCCCCAACTGTAACCCACCAACAGTCCAGGGTATCATGAGAGGTAGTAAGCTTCTTGTCATGGTGGTATTCAAGAAGAGACTAGAGGGCTACTTGTGAGGATACTGTTAATAGGACCTCATTGGAATAGAGAGAAAACAAGATAAGCTTCCAATCAAAATTCAAATGATTCACTGCCCCTTTCAATCCCGAGCTCCTCCAGTTTGGGGGAGCATCCTTGCTCCCCTACACTGCTGTCTTAACAACAGTGCGTCAGCTGAGATTCGCTTTACTAGAGCACTTACATGATGGTGAAAAACCAACCAACCAACCAACCAACCTCCCACGCAGCAAGTCATTGAATGATTTGCTTTCTCATTCCCATAAAATGCAAATCAAACTCCTTAGTGTGGCATTCAAGGCTTCCCTACCTGGTCAACCTCAGACTCCCTTCAGCATATTCCATGATCAGGTTCAGGGGGGGCTCTTCCCTAAAAGCTTTTTACTTTTCTGAGGCTGTGCTCCCCCACCCTCCCCATCAAACCTCCTCACGCCCTCCAGGAGCCTTTCCTCAGATCTCCAGACAGAATGAATTGCTCCCTCCTCTGCAACCCCCCAGCCCATGCTGCCTGCGAGGACAGGGCCTTGCCCTGCTTGGAGTACCTGGCACACAGCAGCCCCCAGACAATGCTGGCAAACAGGGCCGACCTGAAACTGCAGCAAGTGTGGCCTCTGAACATGCCTGGAGAAGTAGCCAGGGTCCCCAAAGGTGACTACGTGAGGCTCAAGCCTTGCTCTCCTTCAGCGTGGTCCGCAGAGCCCTGAGCTGGGCCAGCGACATCTACATGGTTCTGAATGTACCTGGGACATCCCTCCCCCACCACGTGCACTGTGCACACCACCCCAGGGTGGACCCAGGCACTCACCCTCATAATCGGGGACTGAAAAGCCTTACAGAGAGACCTACTTTTGCACTGGGTTATGTTTGTGGAGCCATCGAAGTCAGTGGTAGTATTTCCTGGGCAAGAAACACAGTTATTTTTTCCAAATTCAGGCTGGTATGTTCCTGCTGGGCAGCGAACGCACCGGTGCGTGGTAGTGGTGTAGAAATGTCCAGGTGAGCATTGAACTGTGGGGGTGGGAGGGATTAAAAAAAAGACTTTTTTCATCCAACACAACATAAAAGGTTTCACAGCTAATGTAATAAATTTCTATCCCAAAGGAAGTACTGCTTTCTTACTGATCTGGGGTTAATCAACACTTAATTCCCTCAAGAGCCAGCTTGGGTGGGACTTGTGACTCATGTAACTGCGAAAAATTGTAAAGGGAACAAAGTACAGTGTATCTTCAAAGAGTTTATGGTCCATGCAGAGTCGGACATAAATAGTCACAACTCGAGCCTCCTGTGAGTGCTGCGGGTGTAGGACTGACACTGGTTGTGGAGTTGGGCTCCTGCAAGAGGCAGCAGGAGCAAGGCTCTGGTTCTGGGGTGGGGGGTGTGGCATTAGGTGAGAGCGCTGAGATATTGGAAGACTGGGAGGAAGGAGCTGAGGAACCTGTGTACACCTGTGCATCTCCCCTGGGTTGTCCCTGCAGTCAGCCCTGTCTGAAGGGGCCCAGGTGGCTGGAGGGAGACTGTGTCTAGGGGGTTCCAGTGCTCTCTGTATGTCCTATGGGGAGGATGGAGCAGGACCTGACCTCCCAGTCACTGGGGCACCACACAGCACACCTCTGGGCTGGGCTTGATTTGAGCTTTAACAGACTCCCACGGTTCTCAAAAGGGAAATTCAGTTCTGGAAAAAGGCAAGCTGCCACATCCTCACCTCTGGTTTCACAGTCCTGGAAGGAAGTGGCTCCCAGGTGTTTGGTGGGGAGGCCTCCCCCACAGGAGAAGCAGGAAGTACGGCCGGCTTCAGGCTGGAATGTGCCCAGGGCACAGAGCTGGCAGGGTGCAAAGCCATCCGCAGAATATTCACCAGGTTGGCACAGACCTGGGGGACAAATGACCCTAGTGAGCAAGGCCCCCAGGGCAGACCCTTTCCCATCTCTCTGCAGATGAGATCAGATTCTGGACAGGCCTGTCACCTGGTGCTGACCTCAGCTCCTGCCTCAGTGAGAAAAGCCCTGGCTTGTCCTGCTGCTGAGCCCGAGCAGGTAGCCTGACACACAGGGATCCACAGCCCAGGGCAAAGGTGGAGACCGAGGAGCCACATCAACTGCTTCCAAAGTATGGAACAGGCCTGGGGGTGCTGCAGGCTCAGAGTGCATGGAACTCAGCAGCCCCTGCAATGCTGGAGCACCCAGAGAGCCAGTTCTCTCACATCGGTTCGGTTACGCGACCCGGAAGTACACCTTCACCCAGATGACTACATCCTAGCGATCACTTTACCAATTACATTGACGAATTACATCTCCTTACCTGAGGTGTGTTCTGGCCTCCCTCAATTCATCTGCTAAACCCAGTCCACATTGACAGTAAAACCCAGTGGCCTTTACTTTAAGCAATTTACTTTATTATTATGTTTTTAAGTTTATGACAATAAAAGCACAGCCATAAGCAAAAGGATTTCTAAAAGCACATGTTCCTTAGGAATTAGCTTGTCATTGGCAAGATGCTATAAAAATCTGTTGTGTCTTGTATTCCTAATCATCTTTCTCTATTAATTTTCATGGTCTTCCTCCTACCCAGAAGTTATAGCTGTAATGACATTTAACAAACACATCCCCAAAGGAGGAGTCTGTCAGACCTGGCGTCTGATTCCATATCCTCTGCTCCTTACCTGGGTGACCTTGAATGACTCTCTTTAACCTTGGAAAGATGATACAACCACATGGAAAATTCATGTAATACCCTTACCATGATGCCTGGCATAGGTAAATATTCAATAAATGGAGTTAGCAATTAATATTATTACTACTACTACTACTAATATTCTTACTACTATAAATACATCTTAATAAGGCCACATCCAAGTGTGAACAGGTGCCCCAAAGTGCTTCCTTATCAACTTTGCAGTTAGTTCTAGGGTTTCATAACAGGTCCAAGATATGGCACGAGTCGCACTCAACCTGAGGACCTGATTTTTAAACCAGAGAAGGTGCTGCAGCCGAGCTGAGAGTCACTCGGGTGGAAACTGATGCTGGTTCTGGGAGTCCCTGGAAGGAGAGGCAGGGGTGCCCAGGGCCGGCGCACCCCTCCGCAGACATCACCTGCGGATCGCCAGGTCAGGCCACACCTGCCACTTGAGCCCACAGTGTCAATGCAGCTGGCCTTTCTTCCATTTAATAAAGGGGAAGGCATTTACTAATAAAAATAAATAGAAAAGAAGTCCAGTGAACATAAGTGAGCTTAGCGTCAGAAAACATTTTATAAGAGATTATTAAAAATTCTTCGCAGAGTTTTTAACAAAATAGCCAGATGGACACTTTTTAAAAATCAATATGCTATAAATTTGAGACCAAAGCTGGAAAAATAATCAGAACTGCATTCTCCATTTTAACACTTTCAATAGTCCCTACGTGCTGGGAGATCACTGAGGTCTCAGAGTGTATTTATTTACAGTGAATAAAACATGCCATTGCAACATTTACGCCTTTTTTTCTGCCAGAGTATTCCATCAGCTTTCTGTTTATTTATTCAAGTGAGCATCTCCCAGTATGCGTCTGGCCCTGGAAAGCCAAAGAGGAGCCCACAGCAGGCCCTGCTCATGGGAAGCCCAGGGTGCACTGTGCACTGTCTCCATGGAAACACACTCATGCCTCCTGTCTAAACAATGATATTGGAGATGGAAGAATAAGAAGGCGCAGGCAAATCCTTACCTCCACATTCAGACACATTCCAAGCTTCTGGGGTCTTCAGAGCCCCCAGATTTTCTGGTCTTGGACATGGTTCACATGTGATCTGTCCTTCGTCATTTTGGAAGGTTCCATTTGGACATAAAATGCAGCGTTCTTGCAATCCATCATAATATGTCCCAGCCCTGCAACTGACTAGCCAAAGGTGGAAACAATCTGGTCAGTGAGGAGACAGAGGCCAAGGAAGGACAATGTGAATGCTAGAGATGAAAACAGGTGGCATTGCCCACAAGCTCCCCCACACTAACCCCCCAAGTGCAGAATGGGCAGCACCTCTGGGTTCTCTGGGCACACACCCTCTGTCACTGTCAGAGGACTTCACAGGCCTCCTCTCCCTAGACCGTGAGCTCCGGGGCAGGGATCACAGTGGTCCTAATCGTTTTTGAGCACAAGTGCCTCAAGTGACAATTCTCCCCACTTCACAGGGAAGTGCCACCAGAAGGATGAGAAAGTTGAAAGTCATTCACTGAACGTGGCCCTAGTGATGGAAGGACAGAGAAGAGGGTGCTTTTCATTCTAGCTGGTGGCATCTTAGGAGGCTTCCCAGAGGAGGTCACATTTGTGTTGGGCCTTGAAGGATAAGAAGGATCTCACCACATAGGAAAGGGGCAGGTTGTAAAGATTCCTGCGTGACATAGGAGAAGAAAGGGAAGAAAGGAAGGTTGGGAATAGACTGAAAAAGTTCCTGAATGCTGGGCATTTGGATTTTAGTCTGCAGGTAAAGGAGCCATTGAACGGAGAGGAACACACCCAGAAGCTGGGTTATGAAAAGCTCACTCTCTGGTGGCGGTGGGGAGAGTGATCTCAAGAGTCTTACAGATAACTGCAAAATAGCACACTTCGTATTTGTAATAAAATTAACATGTTACAAAGAGTAAACCCTTGTCAATATCTCCTGGAAGAAGAAACTATGAGGAAATTAATAAACTATGCTTCTGATTATATTTCTGGTATTGTTAGTTAAGTGTGGATTTATATCTCATTTTAGAATATGAATGCAAATACATTAAGTTCCCTAGTATAATATTCAAATATCATCATCATAACCATCAAAATAACCTTTCTAATGGCTAAGATTTGTTCAGTACTTACAATCTACTAGATACCATGCCAAAAGCTTTACTTAATCATCTCATTTGTTCCTTAAAAACAACCATAAGGAGTTAAGTGCTATTATTAGCTCCATTTTACAGAAACAGACTTAGAGTCCTTAAATAATTTGGCCAAGTTCCCACGGCTAGTCTGTGAAATACACTTATGGTAAGATCAAGAACTTTGAGTTTAAGGGAGAAGAGGGTCATTTAACAAAAATGCAGACTGAGCAGTTGGTTAGGCATCATCCTGTAAACCGACAGGTCACCAGCTGGATTCCTGGTCAGGGCACGTGCCTGGGTTGCAGGTTTGGTCCCAGGTCAGGCAACATACAGAAGACAACCAATTGATGTTTCTCTCTCACATGGATGCCCTTTCTCTTCCTCTCCCAACCTTTCCCTCTCTCTAAAATAAAGTTTTAAAAAATGTAGATTGAATAGCAAGTCAAGACTTTGTCAAGGATTTTCTATGGGGCATTAGGGAAGTCTAACTGGAATAAACACATTCTCTTTTATATTTAAGATACCAAGAAATAGAAAACAAATGTCACTTGATAAATTAGTTATTATATGTCTTGAATGTCTCTAAGGGGGAATGTCTGTTTTCATTGTATCTTACAAATGCAATCTGCATGTACACTTTCAGGGTTAAACATGACCAAGCTCTTTATTATCAGTAATAAAAATGTCTTTTCACTATTCACTCCATAATTTTTAAAAATTAGGCTTTTAAAAAATCATAGTAAGCCAAAAGAAGCCACATTTCAAATATTATTTCTACAATTAAACGCAATCAATCAATAAGGTCTCCTGTAAAGTCTGTCTTAATACTTGTTTATGTTGTTTGGGTTTTCTTTTACAATATTCATATATCATTTTTATTTAATTTTATGACTTTTTAAAAACTAAAAGTGAACCAAACTCTTGCTTTCTTGGCACATGACTTTATAATGAGCGTATGCATAGATCTGGGGCAGACAAAGCCTATAATTCCAGACTTATTCTCTAAATGCAGCCCCCCCCCCACACACACATAATGGTTTCCATAATGACTCTGGTTTTAGCCCATCTCCCCAGAAAAGCTGGGCTGAATTACGTACTAAAATCCATGACTTTCTACCTTGCGTCCCACCTGACTATCCCCGTGCTTATAGCAGGCTAGTAAATGAGAGAATAGTCCCCTCACATCTCTGACAAGCCAAGTGTCATGAAGACTGGCAGAAAGTAAATAAAACCTAGGCTGTCCACAACCCCGCTGGTCCAAGCCATTTCCACTTTGGGAACAGTTGTTTTCCTAACACTCGTTCACCCACAGGGAAAGTGCGCAACTGAGGGCAATGACTGCGGCGGCAGCCCCATTCATTATGACCCAGAGTCAGAGCAGCACGGTCTGTTCCATCAGGCTCCCTCTGGCAGAAAACGGATCCCCTCCACGGGCAGACCGCAATGGTTCTCGCTGAAGAGATTAACTGGACGGGCTCCTGCTGCTCTGGGTGTCCTGGCCTCCTTAGAACTATTCAACCCCTCCACTCCCGAAGCCTTTTCAAGGTTACATTTTGAGAAGCCTCACAATATCCCACATCTGTTGCAATTTCTCAACTGAGCAAAGGGGCTGAGCAATGCCCCTTGGGCTGCCCTGCAGAAAAGAGGGCACCGGCTCTTTTCTCTCGTGGTGAAAGGCCTGCTGCACATGAACAAACTCATACTGTCACTCACAGTTTCCCCTTTCCTTCCAGAGAGAAAGACCTGCAGAAGTAATTCATGGTGAGCACCTTCCACATTAATTTGTGGGGTTTTTTTTTCACAAGGTAAAAATGAGCTAAACACTAAAATGGGATTCCAAAATGTCCTGAACAGACGCCTGAAAACAGCTCTTTGCAAATGTGCTGCAGATCTGGCCTGAAGACACCTCACGCTAAAGTTCCAGTTGGTTCTCTTTTCTCCTTGAGCAGCCAGCTTGTTTTGCTGCCCCAGACAAAGGAGTCAATTGCCCCCAGAATACTTCGTGATCACAGCAAAGCTTTTGTGCGTCTTCAGTGACCATTAAAATCCCATTCTCAAATCCCACACAGCTGTTTTCTCCCTCTCTTTAAAAAAAAAAAATACAAGAAAGCTTTTCTAATGCAAAAGGGAGAGACCAGAGGGACCAGGATTAATGGCGACAAAGAGACCCGAAGACTGGCCCTCTTTTCAACACTACCGCCTTTGAGCATTTCAGGCTCTGGATAAACACTATGGTGTCTCTGGCTAAGATGGTGAACCTAATAAAAGAGGTCACTCTCAAGCATCCGACTGTTTTCTTAAGAGTCACGCCTTGACTCCTGAAGGGAAGCCACAAGCAGCCCACAGGGATTCCCAGGGTGTCCTAGAGCTGTGTTCTGTCACAGCTCAGGGGTGCTCCAAGCAGTGCTGTGGCCTCGGGATCCTAGTTTGAACCGCTTTCAAGTGAGACTTTCGGGATATCAGGAGCATCCCGTTGGGTTGTCCTGTCTGCCCAGGTTTTCAGTGTGTGTTCAGGTTTGCAATTTGAAAACATTCTTGAAGTTGGGACAGAGAGATGAGCCAAGCTTGACACGATCCTCACTGGGTTCCTCAACGCATGCTATGTTCTCTTCACACCCAGTTAAGTGGGGCTGAGATTTTACGTCCTTTGGAGTGCCTCTTTGCCCTCAATTAAAATGTTTCCCCAAAGATTTGCATTCTGCCCTCTTTTCTCCTAATGTTGACAACTACACTTCGGATTTCATCAGTTGTCCCTCTGACGATTCATTTACTCTTTCATTCAATTACTTACTGAGCAATGATTTTGTGCTGGGCACTGATCTAGGAGCTGGATGTACAGCAGAGAAGACAGACATAGCCCAGCCCTACGGGGCTCCCATTCTAGTGAAGAATTTAGACAATCAACAAGCAAGCAAGTAAGTGTATAGTAGAGTGCTAACTCATGTTGCGTGTGATGAAGAAAAGAAAGAAACAGGGGAAGAGGGGAAGACAAAGAGTGGTGGGAGAGAAGTCTATGTGTATGTCATTTTAAGAGTAGCCAGAAAAGGCCTCTTGCAGCAGATATTGGAGGGAAATAGACGTGCAAAGGCATTGGCTAATAGCAAAAAGGCTGGTGTAGCAGTAACACAGTGAAAGGGGCAGGGTGATAAGAGATGAATTTTTAAAAGCAAGAGCCCTACTACATAGGTTCTTGAAAGTCATAGTAAGGAAATTAGACCTCACTCTAAGTGTGTTGGTGGTTTGGATGGGGGAACGACCGACCCAACATGTTTTTCAAAGGTCTTCTGGACGCTGCTTGGAGGACAGACCAAAGGCAGGCAAGGGTAAGGAGAAGAATTCAGAGCCTATCACAATGGACTGGACAGGAGATGATGGAGATTTGGAACAGAGTGGTAATCATGGAGGCGGACAAAGTAGTTTGGGTTCAGGATATAATCTGAAGGCAGAGCTGACAGGCTTTGCCGATGGATTGGATGGGGAGCGTGACCGAATGAAAGAGGCCAAGAAGCCTCAGGGGTTTTCAGCTTGAGCAACTGGGTAAACAGAAGTGCCATTTACTGAGATGAGGGAGAAACAGGTTCTATTTGGGAGAGAGTGGTGGGCACAAAATATTTTGTTTAGAGACATTGAGCTTGGGATGCTTGTTTGCCATGCAGGTTTGATATGAAAAAGGTGTTGGTTGTACTGCTGAGCTCCAAAGTGGGATATCACACCTCTGGGGTTTGCGAGGCAGTCCGCTATGTGTGGGCACAACATTTTCACATCTATGTATATTAATTTTCACCTCCAAAATAATAAAAAGGAAAGATCCACTGGTTCATTGAATAGTACAAGACTGGCCCCTCGGTCAGTATACACCACCATGAGTCACAGACACATGGGGAGACACAGGATCTTTAAGAACAAAGCACGCATTCCACACTCTGGGGGTGGGAGGTACTAACTGATTCACTTCTTTGCAACATCTTAAGGAAAATTACAGTTTAACTGTGCCTAATTGAATAGATTTCCTGATTATGGTATCTAGTTTCAACCAAACTGTCCCAAAGCACTTTGGATAATTCCCATAGAAACCTGGCCTACAGGTAGTACCAACGATGCAGCCGTGGGACCGGCACGGCTTGTCCCCCTGACCCTTGTTCTTTGTCAAACCACATCAAGAGACAGAAACGGCAATGATGCAATCAGATCTGACAAGAATTGAGCCAGAATACCAGCAATGAACCAAAAGACTACCTGAAAAATGGAGTTGTGACCATGACCGTTAGCAATGAACCTTGCCAAACTGTAAAAGCTAGCCACCTGCTGACATTTTTTGTTTATTTAATGTGCATCTCATACTTCTGTCTTCATAATGAACAGAATATATTGGCCAATAATGTAATGCAATTTTAGATAAGTAAACATTCATAAATTTAAAAATATTTTACTATGTGTGTGACCAAAAATGTTCAACATTGCCGAACAGAGAAAGCCATAACTCAAAACAGAGGTCAGAGCTGGAGTGGCCAGTTTTGGGGCCACCAGCATGTGGTGGTATTTAAAGCGGTGGCACTGGATCAGGTCACCTGGGAGAGTGTGATGACAGAGGAGGGGGGTAGGGGACTAAGCCCTGGGTTACCTGATATTGAAAGATTAAAAATTAGAGGAGAACCAGCACGGAAAATGAAAAAGGAGCAGACAGTGAGGCCGGAGGAGGGTCGGGCGTGTGTCCAAAACCTGCGAGCAGAGAGTGTTCCCACGGATGCAGTGACTGACCATGTGAGAGCGAGTTCTGGCAACTGGACTTGGTGACATGAGGGTTGTTAGAAATCTTGGAAAAAGCAGTTTTAGTGGAGGGGCCAGAAATGAAAACCAGACTGGCTACAGCTGGGGAGAAAATTGGAGGTGAGAAGGCAAAGACAGTGTGTTCAGACAACTCTTTCAAGGAGTTTTGCTCCATGCAGGACCAAAAAATCCAGAGAGAAGCAGGAAGTCCAATGAGGGTTCGTTTGTTTTTTAAGACAGGAGATAGGTTTGTGTGCTGCTGGAAATTATCTTGTAGAAAAAAAAAAGAATTCAGAGATGGAGGGTGCTGGTTAAATGGGGGCCAGAGCAGGAGCGGTGTTCTTCAGAAGGTGAGAGAGCATGCGCTCCAGAGCCCAGGTGGACGTCGGCCTTAGATGGGAGCGTGGGCTGCTCCTCCGCAGTGACAGGAGGCAAGTCAGAGCACGTGCGGACAGACGCAGGAGGGTTGGTCTGGACACGGAGCAATGATGCTGTTTCCCTAGACTCCCAGACACCCATGGACATCTCTATCCGGAAGTCTTGCTACAACTTAAACTCAACTTGCCCAAAGGAATGCTTCTCTGTCTTCTCCTGCCCAGGCCTTCCTACCCCTCTAGCTTTGCCCGTTTTATAAACGCATCTCTACTCTCCCTGTCACCAAGACTCCAACCCTTGGAGTCCAAACCACAGTTATTATCCCAGACTTCTCTCCTCCCTGCTCCATCAGTCAGCTGTGGCATCCTACAAATGTGTCCCTATTGTCCATCTCTATTTTTCATCCCTGCGGCACCAGTGTCCTTTGATCCTCACCATCTCTTATGTAAATTACTGCAAAGCCTTCCAACTATTTCCCTTGCCTTCTGCTCTTCCTGCCTCAGCTCTGTTACACCACCAGCTTCACCCTTCCAAAGTGCTTCTGTGATGGATTCTCTCTCGGGCTCAGACCTCTTTGACTTGACTCGACTCCCTGCACCTCTCTCAGTGCCTTCAACTCAAAACTCAGTCTTCAGTCATCTTTTCTATATCTGAGTTTATTCTTTCTCATGCCCTCTCAAGAGCCTACTTTTTTCTGCTTTTCCTATAAATCTTTTCTGATTATTTCTTCCCCAGTGATCACATTCATCTATCTATTCAACCAACCCACAGGCTCTTTCTCAGCGCCTCCTGCATGTGAAACAGGCCTGCGTGAGATGGGCGGCATATGGGAAGGAAGTGCCAGGATCAGAGGCCAAGTCAGGGATTTTGGAGTTTGCCCAACACTTTTGTCTTCTCGGTCCCCAATTCGATATATCACCAAATGCTGCTTAGATGTCCTCCCAAATATTTCCTTATTCCATTGCTTCTTTTCTACAGCCTTCACATTCTCAATGAGAAGCTCCCACATTGTTTTTTCTGTGTCCAGTCCTGAGCCCCCAACCCAGTCAGAAACCTGGACATGCGCTGGCTAAATCCTCTAGTGGTACCTCGCCACCTCGAGACAAAGCAAGGCTCCTCAGCAGCATAGTCAAGGTCTCTCACGACTTGCCATGCTTGCCCCACTAGCCTCACTGCCCACCACACCCACCCTGCACTCCAAGGTTGGTAACACTGAAATATCAGGAATCCCCTGTGCCCATCTTCCCCGTTCACATTCCCCAAGGCCATTCCTCTGCTTAAATACCCCTCTCCATGTACGGGTCATATGCTCATTCTTCAAAACTCAGCTCTGGCTTTCTCTCTTTTGGGAAGGCTTTCAGACTTTTCCCTGGGAAGGCTAAGTGTGACTTGAGGGAGGCTGTGGCATTTATCCAGTCCTCCTCGGCACCCAGCACAGAGCTGGCCCATGGAGAGCTCTCCGTATGGGTGCAGCATGAGTAAGATAGTCACAGGGCACAGGCTGTACCCAGGGGAGGTGCGAGTTTTCAAACCGAGAGAGTTGGGAACATAGGCTCTTAAGTCAGATCTGATTTGAATCCTGGCTCTGTCACTTACATGCTGGTGACACTGGGTAAATGGCTCACCTCCCTCTGCCTTAGTTTCCTTACCTGTAAAAAAGGGCATGATCCTTCTTCCTACTTATGTCTTGGCTCACATGTCACCTGTTCTGAGAGGCTTGCCTGTGGAGTGTACCCCTTATCCCCTCTGGCATGCTCTGTGTTATTATCTTCATAGCACTTACAACTTCTAAAATTATCTTTCTTTTTTTTTAAGCCTCACCCAAGGATATGTTTATTGATTTTAGAGAGAGAAGAAGGGAGACAGAAATAGAAAGAGAAAGAAACATCGATGTGAGAGAGAAACATTGATTGGCTGCCTTCTATAAACACCCTGACCAGGACTCTGACCCACAAACTTTTGGTGTACAGGATGATGCTCCAACCAACTGAGCCATCTGGCCAGGCCTAATCATTCTTCTTTACTTTTCTATTGTCCTTGCCTGTCTGTTAGAATGTGACCTTCATAAGACCAGGCCCCTCACCCATCATATTCTCATGCTTCGCCCCAAGTTCATAGAGTGGCACAGAGTGGTATCTTGATAAGTACTGGTTGAATTCATTTTTCTCAACTGCTGCATAGGAGAGCTATGGCTCTTAAAAGCTGAATTAGACTTTCCTAGTCTTTCAAGAACTCAGGCATTAAAATACTTCTCAGTTTGCCAGCTGCCTGGATTGTGACTTAAAAATCTCAGCAAGTTTTAAGAATAATCAAATACAAAAATATAGTCATATATAGTAGCAAGTATATTTCTTAAATAACTTTTTCTTTATGAAAGGATAAATAGCTATGAACAAAAAACAGCTAGAAACCCATGTGATCATTAATTTTTCTTTAGCTCTTAGGGACTTTGTGAATTACAATGGAGCTTAAGGAATTTGTTCTTTGGAGAACATAATTGCTATCTTTTTTCCCCATCTTGCTGAAATTGATCACAGATAATAGATACAAAAGTGACCTGAAGAACAGGCTGTCCCAAAAGTCCTTAAATGCTAATTAATGAGACATTACTATGTAAAAATGACTATAAGGAAGTATTTAATTGGTCAGAAGGGACTGTTCTTTGATGTAACTTGGGACTGGCTTTTAATCCTTGCTGGAGGGCATGTTCATTTTTAGAGATGTGATTTTTAGAGAGAAAGGAAGGGAGAAAGGGAAGGTGGGGGAGAGAGAGAGAGGAAGAGAGAGAGAGAAACATCAATGTGGGAAGGAAACATCAATCAGCTGCCCCCCCCCGCAACCCCACTGACCCACACACACCCCAACAGGGGATCGAACCCAAAACTAGGTATGTGCCCTGACCAGGAATCAAACCTGAAATGTTGTTTTGGTGTGCAGGATGGCATTCTAACCAACTGAGCTACCCAGTCAGGGCTGTAACTTGAGACTTTAAATTTTATTTCTTAAATGATATTGGAAAAACAAACAGTTCAATGGATAAATAGGCAAGGAAGATGGATATTCTCAGAAGAAGAAATCCAAATGGCCACAGATATATGACAACATGCTCAGTTTCACTAATAGAAATGAAAAATCAGTTGAAGTGACTTCATCATTTTCACTTATCAGATTTGCAAAGATTGAAAAGACCATGAGAGCTAACTCGTGTTATCAGTGATGTGGGGCAATAAACACTCAGATGCAATGTCAGAGAGGATATGTATTAGGATGGTCTTTTTGAATAATAATTTGACAGAATCTATAAAAGTTTAAATATGCATGTCCTTTGACCCAGCAATTGGACTTCTATAAGTCTATATCCTTCAGAAATATTGGCCATGCACACAAAAAAGATAATTCATTGCAGCATTGTTTGTAATAGAAAAATTACAAAAAAAATTAAATATCCATCAATAGGGTGGCAATAGATGGCTATTTCATATCACTAATAAATACTGGTGTCTTAAAAAAGGACTAGGAAGCTTTAAAAGAAATAAGTTAGCTCATCTACTAGCACAGAAAGATGTAGTGATCTACTATATAGTTATATATAGCACTATTCAAATTATATTGATATATTTTTTAATGTTTTCTCACATATAAATCTATAATCTATTTTCAACAAAGCAGCCAAAGTTGTCCTTTTAAGACACAAGTCGGAACTCTGTTATTCCTCTGCTCAAAATCCTTCACTGGCCTCATTTCTCAGGTTCAAAGTCGGTGGTCCTCACCACCATTTCCAATCCCCAGGTGATCTGGCCCTCGGCTACCACTCTGACTTCTTCCCTTTCCCCTTCCTCAGCCCTCATGTCCTGGCCTTCTTTCCAGTGCCTCAGGGCTTTTGTATTTGTTGGTGCTTTTGCCTGGGACTTCTCAAGATACCCATCCCCAGGGTTTGCTTCCTCAGTCCTTAACATGTCTGCCCAAATGACATTCTGCAGGACCGTAATCCTTGACCATAGTCTGCATTTGGGAGAGTACACACCTCCTCACCCCTCCCCTTTGCCCTGGCACTATCTATTCCAGTTCCCTGCTCACCTGTTCGTCACACCCTTACCACCATCTGCCACAGGGTACCTCTCCCTGTTTATCGGACAGTCTATCTCCCCGCTCTACATTGCACACTCTTCGAGGGCTGAGACTTTTGCTCTTTTGTCTTATTATTAGATTCTCAGCACCTCCAATAGTACCTGGCATACAGCAGGTGCCCCATAAATATTTATTGAATAAATAAAATTTCATTTTTATGTGTGCATGAAAACAGACTTTGGAAAAATACACAGCAAGTTATTGACAGTGATACTTCTGGGGAACAGAACTGGGAGCCGAGGGAACTCTCGCCTTCACTGTACACATTTCCGTACCATTTGAAACATGCAGTATTTTGGTAATTTAAAATGAAATAAAAATATTTTAAAGGGAAAACATAATGGCTCCATCTCTCCTTCTAGGTGATTCAAAACACTTTTTGAAGTGTCTTCTGCAGACACTGAAAATAATTTCCAAAAGAGAATGATATCAGCCTTGTCTCTGTGCATGCGCCATTCGGAGTTCAGAAACTAACAGTAAGCCTGGTGTGTATAAAGTTCTAACACCATCAAATAGACCAGGGATATAGAACAGACAGGCAGATACCCACACTAACACACACACAGCAGCTTGCCTGTGCCATGAGTCTGCTGGGTAGAACCTTTGTACTTAACATACCTGGCGGCTCTTTATACCCATCTCTTCCCCCTTTAGTGAAGGAAGGATTTTCACTCGGAATTCTTTGTGCTGTTTCCGCTCCACGGTAAAATCTTCAACGTTGCTGTCAGACACAGTGACCCTAGTTTGGTCCCATATGGGCTGCAAAATCCATCCATTGCTAGAGGGAGCTCTTGAGACAAGACACGTTACCTGCCTCAGCAACAGCTCCAAGCTAACTTAGCATGGGGAGCATTCAGGGCACATTCACAAAAACACAACAGCTGCACAAACCCCACAGCGGTGTCCTTTATGAGTGTCCATGGTCGTGAGGCCTCTGTTAAACAATTCCCGATCCTCACTCTTGGGCCGTGACTCCCCAGAAGCACACCCACGTTAGTATGGGTAACACTCACTGGGCGTTGATCCTCAGGGGCCTTGACACTTGTTTTTCCTGAATTCTTAACTCGCTGCAAAGGCTCCCTGGCAAGCCTACCAGGCCTCTCCCTAACAGGTAGCGACGGGGAAAAGGGATGCAATTTAGCTCTGAGCGGCCAGGAGGAGGACCAGCCTCCCCATCCCTGTAAGTTTCTGCAACTCACCCAGGAAAGTTGGGCAGCAACAGCCAACTTTCATCAGCATTTTTGTACAGAAACAAATGAGAACAAGCCAACCAGCTGTGTTTTACTGCCTTTTTTTTTTTTTTTTTTTTTTGTAAGAGAGTCAGCTGGAATAGAAGTCAAGACTATTTGAAAACCAGCCTCTGGTGCACAGTTACACTTGATTTTTACCATGTTTCGGCAAGGCAACAGATTTGGGCTATGGGATTATAGCTGACAATTCTGCTGAGTTGAGTGAGTACCAGGGGCCCAGTTTTGCTTCTTCACAAACACTGATTTACTACTCCTTAGCTCAGGCTTCATCTCTCAACACATGTGATTCTAATGACACTTCAGAAAAGATATCAGTTTACTCTGGAGAGGTCTGGTTATCAAAATTCACCTTAATTGGGACCAGAGCACAGGCTTTGGGGTCAGCTGATCAATGTGACCTTGAGCAAGAGAACTCAGACCTCTGAGCTCCAGTCTGTTCATCTGTTAAATGGAGATAATAATACCTACCTGGTGAGATGCCTGTTAGCATTAAATAAGATAAGGCAGCTACAGTGCTGTACTTGTGACAGGTGAGAACTCAATAAATTATTACCATTATTACTATAAAGTGAGCCTCCCAATCTTCTCCGTCTAAGACTTGTCAGATACAATCTCCCATAATTGCCTAGAACAGTGTCTCAAAATAAACAAATTTCAAGACTGACCACCCTAGAACCACTTGCCCAGGTTCCTCCTGCCTGTAACTTCATCAGAGGAATAGAATCGATGTTGCTCTGATTTAAAACACACACACACACACACCCCCCAACGTAAGTGAAGCTGACACTACGAGGAACCGTGGGCTGAAGCTCAGGGGTCTCATAAGGCAGCTGAGCAGTGCCCAGCCTCACCTCTGCACAAATCTGCAAACGGGAGATTGTTCATTGCCCCTATTGGTCGAGCCAGAGGCAGCTAAGAGGGGAACTGGGATAGTGGAGTGTGCAGAAGGCTCATGGTGCCTTATACCTGCAGCCCTGCCCCAGCCAGGAGAGCACAGTTATCTGACGATTCCTGTCCCTCAGACCCTTAAAGGGCAACACTCTCTCTTCTCATCAACCTTGCCTCTCCCTTTCTGCTCCTCAATTCGGCAAACATTTATCAGTGCCCTCCACAAGCCAGGTACCATGCCAGGTGCTGGGGTGCTCCTGGTCCAGCAGACGTGAGAGACACCGCCATGTAGTTCCTAAATGAGTGGATGGCCAGGGTGTTCTCCCAAGGGAGCCCAGAGAGGGAAGGATGGGCCAGATTTTTGGTTACCCTTAGTGTTTACGGAACTGAAGACAGTTCGGTTAGCAAGAAAGTTCTGGCCAGCAGGCCGCTCACCGCATTTGTTTCCCACGTGGCTCTGGCCCACTCCACAGGACTGTGTCCGGTGTTCAGATGCTCTGGGAGACTTTTTAGCCACTTCGAGGTCCATGCCTGAGAGCTGGAGGTGAAACTGCTCTCTGTGGGCAGCCTTCCTGAGTGTGCGAATGGCTTTCCGGAGCCTCTTCTCTGTTCGCTTTACGATGCAGCTCAGATCACAAGAAGCTACAGAAACAAGAGGGACAGCAGTGGGGGAGGACATCAGGTTGCCGCACATGAGGGCAGTCAGACCAACCGCAGGGCCCGCCACTACCCACGGCTCCCTGTGGTCAGATGGCAGAGACCTGGAGCTGAGTACCTGGCCAGCCAGGCAGCCTTCGATACCGACAAAAATTTGTTGGCCAACATGGTAGCTTTGGGTTTTCATGAAACAGATAAAATCATCAGGTTCCAAACCAATTCAGTTTAGTTTGGGGGAGGGGTGAAAAAAAACAGGAGATACTTCAGTGGTTGCACTACTCCCCCCTCCACCCCAAGAATGATGGCAAGTGAAAGGCAAAGGAATAAGGAGCAAGCTGTGAGAAGCCTGGCACCGTAGACCTTTTTCAAACCAACCTGTCACCTCCTTTTGGTTAGTTTCAAGCTCAAACTCAACAGTGATAAACATTTCCTTAGTGGCGCTTGGTCGGCCTGGGGCTCCTGGGACTTGCTTGCCAGAGCTGCATGTAAGGTTTGCGTAGCGGAAGCTCTCTTTTACTGAGCTGTGCTTCTCTGTATGAAGAAACAAAATGATCGGAAGCCAAATTCTGGCAAAGCACTCAGTTGAACATTTGCTAGATCTCAGTAAACATTTCATTAAAACAACCCACAAGGGACTGAATGATTAATTCTAGATACCAAGACGTTGAAAGCCCTCAGCTTGGAACACAATGACATTTTGCTTTTGAAGGGCCAGTATTGCCTCCTATGTAACTCAATGATTTAGCGCTTGAAAGGTCTTTTCACGTACAGAGCTGGCTGTTTTTGACTGACAAGCCACATGTGTGGCAGGCAGGAACCAGGGTCGTCTCGCATCTCTGACTGATGGTTTGCTAAGGTGCACTCATGTTCTCACAGATGGTTTCCTTAAAGCTGGACTGGGACATGCCAAGCAGGGGCTGAGGCTTCAAACAGGGAATGAGCACAAGAGTAGAAAGGAAACCGACTCCAGCTTTCAGGTAGACAGACCTTGAAGTAATTCCAACCCGAAGGGAAAGCTGGGAAGCACATCAACAGTGAGGTCTCATTCTGAAATGACCAGGAGCAACACGTGGCACAAAGAATCACCAGAGCCAAACAGCATCATGAAGGCAGGTAGGATGGGTGTGTGTCAGGGAAAGCAGGGCTGTGCCCGTCCCTGTGCCTGCCTTTGGCTCCCACCCCTCCAGCCATGGCTTCCAGGGAGCCTTTCAACCAATGCTCACTGTCCAAACCAAGAGCTGGTCCACATATCATCCACACAATTGATCTGTTCCTGTCTTAAAGCCGTGCTTAACTGAATGGGCACATCCTCTTCTTTACCATTGCAAGGATGCCCAAGGCTCCACAGTTCACCAGTGGCTGTCTGTTCATTTCCCCTAAGATCTTACCTTTTCAAAGGCTAACTTTAAATCTCAAAATAAACAGATGTTCATTTTGAGCCTTTCTCCATTTCAATTTTCCCATATCTATTTTTTTTAACTTTTTATTTTAGGATGAATTTAGATTTACAGGAAAGTTGCTAAGATAGTACTGAGAGGTCTTGTATACTCTCCACCAGGTTTCCCCTGATGTTAACTAATGTCTTCCATTAACACATACATTTATCAAAACTAAGAAATTAACATTAGTACAACATCATTAAGTTAACTAAAGACCAAGAATATTTTTAAATAATGCTTTTTCCTTCTGATCTAAAAATATAAATGCCCACTGTGGAGAATTTGAAAAATGTGGAAAAAAAATTAAAATCGCCTGTCATCCTCTCACCAGCTACAACCACTACAGAGGATACGGTGAGCTTTTCTCTACCTCCCCTTTTGTCTTTATACAACTTGGGCTGTATTAGATATACAAAGTGTTCCTCTCCGTTTTTCCATCTCAGCAGCGGAACAAGCACATTTTCCTACGTCACTAAACATTTTGTGAAACATGTACTTGAGAGCTGCACAGTATTCCCTCGAATGGAGGCACCCAGGTTAATCTTGGGTGTTACCCAGGATAGGCAGTGCAGCGTGAGCACAGTGAGCTGTCTGTTTGTTTGCTTAACTCGCGTGAAGGAAGATTGGGGAAAGAAGCCTCGCTGGTACTGGGATTCTGATTTTTTTAAATCTCCAAAATCATTTTATGCAGCCACACTGGAGATGTGAGCTGGGGGAGGCAGAGAGGGTTCTGCTCTTTTCAGTAAGGCCAGCTGGATCGTGTCTGCTCTGCTGAAGCCTCCAAGAACTAGATCCAGCAGGAAAGCTGATGCCGCATCTTCGTTCATCAGAGATTACCCTTTCTGAGCCAAACCTTTTTTCTATTTCATTGGTGTGCATTTCAAGCAAACTTGAAGATCTAGAAAATTTAACCCAATATTATCGCAAAGTGCTAATGCATCTGAAAGGCCTTGCTGATTCGTGTGAATCTGCAGGTTTCCCCAGAGCTTCACCATTTGTACCTCACAAAGGATGCTCTGAAGTCGAACCCCAGAGCTACACAGGATGCTAGGCTAGCCTCCTCTTCCTCCTGGGAAGAGAGTCCTTGGAGACTCTGAACCGTTCAACCCCAACTGAAGGGCTTGGGCTTATTCCGGGCCCCTTTCCCAGCATGCAGGCAAGCTCCCTGCACCAGCCATCTGATTCCGTACCTGGTAGTGCTGGTCGCAGGCCCTCGGGAAACAGCTCAGCCTTTTTCAAACTACACTTGCCTTCATTTAGCTTAAAGGTTACACTTGTCCTGACGGTGGCGACATCTTCAGAAAGAAACAAGTGAGAGATGTTACCTTGAGAGGCAGAGGAATGGAAACCCCAGGTGGGTGGTGGTGAGCTAACCATTGGCTGGGTCCCACCGCACACTACACATCCTGAGCCCCTCTATCACCCTGAGACCAAGTAAGGTTTGGATCATGGAGTACCCATCACCTGGGCCTGGGGACATCAGAAGCCTCCTGTGAGCTACACTTACTCCTCCATCTGAGATGAATCCAGTGCTCAAATATAACAAAAGGAGGGCCTTGAAGCAACCTCAACAGTGAGATAAGACAGGAGGTCTTTTTTATGCCTTTCCAGAAAAGAAGACCAGAAGCCCCTAGTTCAAATTTGGGTAAGACTTATGAGGCAGATGGGGAAGGGCAGATTCTTCCACATAAGGCTGTCGGGGGAGGACAGGGCTGAGGGAGCCGCCAGTCCAGACAGAATGGCACTCATGAAACGTGGCCAGGGTTTTAGGATCGGGGAGGCCCTGCCTTGAGGGGCTCTGTGCAAAACTTTGCTCTCCGCCCACGGTCGGTCTTAACCGTAGGTTAGGCTCTGGAGTCAACCACCAGGACTCAAACTCTAGCTCTTCAACTTGTGATGAGAACTTAATCTCCCCAATTCTCAGTTTTCTCATCTATAAAATAGACATAATTATGGAACCTACATTACCAGGCTGTTGTAAGGATTTAGTGAGATAATGCGGAAAAAAAAAAAAAGTCCAGCCTAGTATCTAGTCAGCCTAGTACAGAGTGAGAGCTGAATTACTGTTAATGGCTTGCTTGCGCACCCTTGGGTGGCCTAAATGGCCATGTGACCTTCACCGAGGGATCTGGTGAAACGCAGCGTGACATCTGCTCCGGCTCAGCCCAAAGCTCGGGCGAGAGGAGCAGTGAAGGGTTATGCCTGACTCTGGATTCAGACTGCCTGGTTAAAATCCTTGCTCCACTATTTCTTATGGGAGCCACTTAGAGTCCGTTATTTCACCACTCTGAACCTCAGTTTCTTCTGCTGCTTAATGACGATAATAGTAAAACTGCCCCAATTTTTACTATTGGTTTGCTAGAGGGTTGTAATATGGATTAAATCAGCTAATGCAGGAAATTCAGTGGCTGGCATACTTTAACTGTTTGGTCAATATATGCAAGCTGTTATCCTGCTCTGGGTCCCTAGCTTTGCTCATACATGCAGTATGGCCATCGAGAACCGCTTCTTCATTCACATGTTCTCATGGCATATCACAGAGATGTCTAAATCTGGGAGGACGAGGCTTCCTAAAAGCTTGCAATTTCTTTGTCTTTTGACGAAACAGAAAGGGTTCAAGGTCCTTTCCCTGGACAGAAGTCTTCCTCCCCCTGTCAGATCCCTGTCTATCTCCACCAACGCCATGCACCCAGGCACCCTTTCCTGGTGGGCCTTTGAGATGCCCTAGGGCACAGGGAGTTTAGGAGACCTGAGTTTTCTGGTCCCAGAGCTCTGCAGGCCTCTGCCCAATACAATGAAAGCGCTGGGGCTGAACACAGAGCCGCCCAGCACACAGGGACACCGAGTAAGTGTCTGTCACACAGTAAGTCAGATGTCAGGCATTCAAACTGCAGGCAAGAACATCCTCTAACATGCTCATGGCACCGAGGAGATAAAGAGAAAATAGAGCCAACGCCCAAGAGCAGCACCCCAGGAATGAAGTCCGTTGAGCACAGTGAGCCCCAGAGAGGACACACACTTGGTAATTACCCCTGAAAGCAGAGTCATTTGACTTTTGCTGTTTGTTCCTGAGAGGAGAGGAACTGCCGCAGGTAACAGAGTAGGCCTCTTGCAGTCCTGACAGACAGAATGTGGGTTGTCAACATGTAAGCGAGGTTACAGCTGCTCCTGGTAGCAGACAAAATCACCCCCAACCCTCCTGCACGCAGACCACTAGGAAAACACCCAGCATGTGGGGTCTCAAAACAGTGGCCTTGGGTGATTGGGGGAAGCCCTTTGAAGTCATCTAACACTAAAGGCCGGGAAGGCCGAGCCCTGGCATGACAACCTGCCCCAGAGACTGGGACCCACTCACCTGAAGAGAGGTGAATGCCAGAGTGGCATCTGAGGAAGCACCTGTCTCCTCCGCCACTCTTACCGCAATGCAGGGACACGTGGGGTGATACGCTAGTGGGCAGGACCCCCTTCACTTCTAGATAGGACAAAATATAGTCACTTATAGGAAAAGAAGGACATTTCCAGGTGTGACAAAGATGGCTGGGTCCCACGTATCAAAGGCCCCAAGAAAAGAAGGTAGAGCTGACACTCAGCACAGAACACAAGACGCCAGGCACTGTTTCCCACCAAGGTAAAGGAGCTACTTGTATGCTGTTTTTCTCATGCAAAAAAGCAACCAGAAAAAATGGAAGTAAGTTCCAACCTATGCAGAAGCACAGAGGCAATGTAAAGAGCCTGCAAAGTATCTCCTGTTTTTGAACTATTTCAAGAGTGGCTGCTACAGCTAAGGGGAGGAGAATTCAGGGGCGGGATGGTCAGCTGCACTCGGAGTCCAGTCAGACGTGGGAGAGCGCTGCTGGGCCCGTGGTGAGCCACTGCTGGAGTCTTACCCACACAGTCTTTTTTATTCCAGTGGAGCTTGTACGCAGGGTGGCACTGGCATTCGTAGCTGCCCACCGTGTTCACGCAGACCTGCTGACAGCCTCCGTTGTTGATGCTGCACTCGTTGGTGTCTGGGGAACAAAACACGCTCCTGTCACAGCAGCCCCTCACTGACCTGGTGGGCACCGTCCTTCACTTGAGGAAGGAGACGGAGGGGAGTCGCATGGTTGAAACTCACTAAGCAAAGGGGAGATGCTGACTGCCTTTAGGATGTGTCCTTGGCACCAGCTGACCCCATTTCCAGTCAGGGATTTCCCCACACGAGCCTTGCCACCTCGCCAGGACAGTCTCAAGTTCCATTCTTGACCAACCACTCCCCAATTAGGGACACTCAGAGAGGGTCACACTCTACTTTCAGATGTCTGAACTCAGATGCTGCACAGGCTTCCAACTTAGAACTCCACCATCTTCCTGAGCTACATGCTAAAGCAGACAGAATTAGGACTCCCCACTCTCATGTAGTTGAACCACAGAGAAGGAAAACGACTTACACGAATCTCTATCAACCTGAGACTGAGCCCAAGCCAAAGGTGGCTCTAACTAAAACCCAGATACACATCTGTATTCAAGGAGCATGCCCTTGGGGTTTCTTAGTAGACTGAAAGGGTGCATTTTTTTTGCAATGCCAAGAATGTGTCGAAAAAAAAAGAAGAATAACACTGTCTATAGCAAATCACTATTACCCATGCTTCTTAAGCACAGGACACAAAGGCTGGGCAGAAAGTATTTAGGCCAGTGGTGCCCAAATCCTCAGATCCTCAGCATCACCTTGGAAGCCCTGGATATTCGGAGTCAGAACTGAACCTCTAGTCTCAAAGACTGCTATGTGAACGTGATGGTCAGGGGAGCAGAGCAGGAGTCATCTGGTGCCAAATCTGACTGGTGCCGTAGTCCACTTGACCATAAGGACAAAGGACATCAGAACATGTTGCTACATGAGCACTGAGCAGAGAGAAAGTCAATGGCCCAGCTTCCAGCTCAAAGGCCTGCTTAAAGACCAGCTGAAGGGCTTGCACAAGGCTTTGCAGTCAGTTCCTACACATGGCAAGGCTGTGGAATTGTTGGTGTCCTGCCAACCCTCTCTGAGGACTGTGACTCTACTACCTGCTGGGAAGCTCCAGCAGGTAGAGTATCATCTCCTGAGAGACCTCCCATTCTCTGAATATTACTGCATCAGTAAACTCAATAAAGAATTCACAGCTGAAGAGCTTACCTCTTCTGTCTGCTCCGTTTCATACTTGATGTGTTAAAGGGACAAATGGGGGCAGACTTCCCTTAGCAGATGCTTCCCTTGAGTCCATGGGGTCAATACCACTATACAGGAACTGGAATGTCCTTTTCATTCCCCAGTGGGGAAAACTGAGGGGTAAGTCCTGTTCCTCTACAGCCCCAGTCTCCTCTGACTCCAAGTGGGGCATTCTGCTCACCTCCACAGTGGGTAAAGCCATAGAGGGTGTAGCCTTTGTTGCAAGCACATGTGAACGTGCCAGGGTGGTTGATGCAGCTGTGGTCACAGGTCCTGTCCAAAGAGCATTCATCCACATCTGCAGTTGTAAAGGGAGAGGGGATCTGAAACCAATTCTGAAGGATGGGTGGAGAGAACACTTTTACAATAACACCAGTTACTGGGGAAAACAACACAAACAGAAGAAAACGTTATCTGTCTGTTCTCCCAGTCACTTGTGTTAAAGACAGTGTTGAGCAGCCCACAATAAGTATCCTCACTGTCAGGACCCTTCTTTCCAAATTCTGTTGCAAACTGCACTTGCCTAAAAGGTCAGTTGGTCTCTCTCACCCATGCTTATTTGCAGGGCTGAGTAATTTAAAATGTTGAATTGAAGCCAAACGAGATAACGTACCTAAAATGAGTTTGGAAGTGATAAGGCACAGCCTGTGCATTATTATTGTTATATTACTATTGGTAAAACAACAATAGTAATTTTAGAAGCTAGGGGAAATGAAAGGAGAATACACTTGGGTTGGAGATAAATCTGGTTCCTCTCTCTTTGATTTTTCCAGAATGAGTCTTCTGGCCCCAGGAGGCCAGCTGATCCTGACTTTAATGCCTCCTGCACTAAAAGACTACATTAACACTAACATCCTTGCTGATTTTCTATTGCAGACACTGAAATTTGGTGTTAAGCCTCCAAGATGGATCCTCTTGGCCAATCCCTTGGTTTTCCTCCCCATGATTCAGTCCCACGGGGCCCCTCCAACCTGGTTCAGTGTGGAGACATCCCTGGCTTCTGCTGAGGTCCCAAAACCTAGCCTCAAGACTGCATTTGTGGATCTAATCATCTATTCTTTCCTGTCTGGTCCTCCTATCTTTCCTGCAGACTAGAATTTCAGAGCTTCACTTCCTCAGCTCTTTGTGGGGCTTTGACAGAGTTATAACTTATGTCTCCAAATGAATAAACCAGGACCAGTGCAGAACTCAGTGGAAGCCAACTAGACCGTTGCTATATCTCTTTTCAATATCAAATGCACTGCAAGAAACTACATCAATAAAAAACACAAACATTTGGAAGGAACTAGAAGAATAAAAAAGTGAAATAAAAAGGGCAAATTCTTGCAACACCTCTTCTTCCCCAGCTTTTCCCAGAAATCCTGGCAATTTCTTCAATAAATTTGCTCTGTGCAAATATTTGTACTACCAAGACTGATCAGTGAAAAATGAGAAAAAGTCTGTTTCTTCCCCAGTAATTGATGTCACGCCGTGGATTCTGTTATTAACATCAGCCAGTTGTTGAGAAAGTGGACTCTTCCAGTAGCTGACTTTGGCTGCTTGTGACAGGCTTCTGCTTTGCCAAAAATAATGAGATCACTTTTCTAATTTCTTTTTAATGTGTTTACACAGCTTAAACAGTATTCCTTGCTCTATACGTTATAAAACATTATGTAGAACAGCACATTCGCTTTCCAAGCCAAATGGATGAAAACCCGCAGTGATCATCTAGAATGAACTCACTGAATTTAAAGAGGACTATGCTTGAATTGCCTGACAAAATATGTATTAAGAAGAAAAATCCAGAAAGAAACCTAATTCACACTACAAGGTTTTTAAAAAAGGTAATGCTACATCTTTAGTATCTGAAGTGAAGTCAGACATTATTTTCTGATTTTGCTTTAATTCTGGGATTTCTAACAAAATTAAGTTAGACTGCTCTTATTTCTAGAAATGGAACAGTGATAACATGACAGCAGGCCTTTTCTGAGAACTTCTTCCTGAAAATGCAAGTGGTGCCCCTACCCAGAAGCGTTTACTACCACCCCAAACAGTTATTCACATATCAACAGCTGCCACCCAGAGAAGTTCCCTTGCCACCCTCTGATGTGGGAGGGATGCATCTGAGTCTGCAGTCCTGCCCAAGGACCGACCAGCCTCGCCTCCTTTCAGGCCCCTCCCTCCCTCTCCCCAAGCTCCAAGGCCATTCAAACAAGTGCTACAAGAAAGAGACCAATGGGTACATGATCCTGATTATGGGTTGGCCCCAACTTTTTGCTCAGAAAAGGTATGTTAACTAAACCTGCATATTTTGCCACTAAATTTTGTATATAAAATCCATAATGTCAAAGGGCATTTATAAGGTGGCTCCCTTTGGTATACTTTCCATTCTGCTTTAATCATTAAAGAAAAGGAAGAGCATTCATCATCTCAACACCCTAATACCACCCCTTGTGCGTTCTGAGATCCAGTGCATTCCTAGCAGAGAGCTCTGCTCTAATCACAGCAGATGGGTTCCCTGAGGTGTCCTCTAATCGTTCACAGCTTGATTTCCAAAATATACCTGTGAGCTACATCAGTGTTTTTATGCTACCTAAAAAAATGAAATAAGTGAGACACAGGTTGGAGGTGGGGTCAATGACTCGGCTGAGAAGCCCAGCAAGCCGGTCTCTGCCAGGGTGGGGTCTCATGTTCTCCATACCAACCAGCAGGCATTGCACAGCACAGCTACATTTCAGCACATACCTTGGCAAGACTTCTCATCTGTTAATAATTTAAATCCCTTTTTGCAGCTGCAGTCAAAACTGCCCACAGTGTTTTTGCAGAAATGATCACAACCTCCATTGCGGGTCTGGCACTCATCAATATCTGTAACAGGCAAGCATCGGCAAATCAGACAGCCATACTTGCCTCGTTTTCCACAAATCCCTGAAGTACTATTGTGTGTGCTTCATTATTCTCTGAAACAAAAACAGACCCATAGACGCACTTAAGAATGTCTGCTGCTGTTTTTAATCTTACACATGTTTTCTTGCCTGGCTTAACCAATTTTGAAAGACAAGAGCCTAGTCCCCTTGAGAACTGTGGCTTGTATTGCCCTTGACCAGCATTAGGAAACAATCTATGGGACAGAATGCTGATGTCCTATTATATTCTCATCCTTATCCTGCTCTCTCAAGATAAGGTGGCTCCCTTCGGTATACTTTCCATTCCAGTTTAATCATTAAAGTTATAAGGAAGTAGAACATTTGTTTTGGCAAATTACACAATGATCAAATAGCTTTAATGCTTTTAAATGATTCTGATAATCTAATGAATCTTATCTTTTCTCAGTTTCAGCTGGTACTGGTAACTGGTTATCTACTTTTTATCATGTTGAAGAACTAAGCCTTCACAGTCTTGCCCATGAAATAAATACTAGCAGGTCATTGGGGTCTCTATTCATCAGCAAAAGTTAAAGGTACAGTTATTCATTAGGTTCTCTGGATAACAATCTTGGCTGTTATTTATGACATGTTGCTATTATCTCCTACACATGTTACTTTGAACTTTTGCCTTCTTCTAATGTGGCCGCTGTCTGAAATGGATTATTTGATACCTGTAGAAGCTGGCCTTCTCAACAGTTAGTGTAATTACATTGGTTCTAGTTAAGCTCACTCAATTATAACCTTCCACTAGCACAGGGAAGAAAAGCTCCCATCAATATAAACTATAAGCAAATCTGGAGTCACGACGGAGGTGTGGAGGGGAAGAGGTGCACTTATCCCCACACATTAGCAACACCAAGAGTCACAGGCTACCTTTGCAGGTCTTCCCATCCAACTGGAGAGTGAATCCAACGGGACAACTGCAATGAACACCTGTCGAGGTATCCTTACAGGTGCGATCACAGCCTCCATTGTTGACAGCACACGTTTCTGACAAGAAAGTATATAAAGGCAGTTAGCTTCCTGAAAAAGTGCTAATACAGGTGGGAAGAAAGAGGTATTAGTACAATACTCATATCTAACAAAGTTCATAAAAGCCAAGAGGCATGGTGGGGTATTCATGGTTTTACCTCCAAGTCTCTGCCACCTGCAGGTGAGATAGAGGGAGAACAGGTACAGCTCCTCCCACCCATCTAGAAAAGTGAGTTTTCCCAGGGAAGCTTGATGGGGTCATCGGAGGGATTAACATGCCTCTCCCAACCTGCTGAGGCTTTCCCTCCACTGACTGATTTGAACCCACTAAAACTTCCTGTTGATCCACAGCCAGTGACCAGCTAAGTGTGAAATATCTGGCAGGCTAGATGTGAATACAGAGCAGAGAAAAGGGGTGGGAGGTGGTCCTTCCTTAATCCTGAACTCTCCCCCTTCAATATTAGTAACAGGCAAAGCAAGAGAAGCTGAGCCTTGCACACCCCAACCATTCTCTCTTTGCAGACCAACGGCTTCTTCCTTACAACTGCCATTTAACTCAGATCAAAAGTTTACTTTCCATGAAAGGAGAAAGAGCTGTCAGAACTACGTAAAAAGTTAGCCACAGTCATTAAAGAGCATCTATAGAGATGAACTATAAACAAAATGGCCTTGTAGTTCTGCATTTCATACAATTACTCCAAGTAACAGATAAATGCTCTTCAACATTCATTCGATTGATAGCATGTAGGCAGACAGAAACCTGATTTTACTACCATAACTACCTTATTGTAGAATGTAGGGGTACAAGCTTAGTTCTGAGTAGATATGATAGACAGAACATACATGTTTATCTGTTTCCTCTCAAAATATCATTAAAATGATGTTTTAAAGAGCAAATCCTTAAGGATGAAGAAACAGGAGAGAATGGTGACTTCTGGCCAAGATGGAGGTGTAGGTAGATACACTTTGCCTCCTCACACAACCAAAAGAAGGACAACAACAAATTTAAAAACAAAAAACCCCAGAAGTGCCAGAAAATCAAACTGTATGGAAGTCCAACAACCAAGGAGCTAAAGAAGAAACATTCATGCAGACTGGTAGTAGGGGCAGAGATGGGCAGTTGGAGGGGAGAGGATGCGCGGCAAGGTGGCAGCTAGCAGGCTGGGTGATTTGCATGCAAATAAACTGGGAGGAAAAACTGGGGAGTGAAACAGACCACACAAACCAGGGTTCCAGCATGGGGAAATGAAGCCTCAAACCCTCTGACTACAAAGATCTGTAGGGGTTGCAGCAACAGGAGAAACTCCCAGCCTCCTAGGAGAGTTCACTGGAGAGACCCATAGGGTCCTAGAAGGCACACAAACCCACCCACCCAGGGAATCAGCACCAGAAGGCTCAATTTGCTTGTGGGTAGTGGGGGAAGTGACTGGAAGCTGACTGAGAGCAGCACAAGAGGCACTGTTCCCTTTCGGGCCCCTCCCCCACATACAGCACCACAACAAAGCAATGTGTGTCACCCTGCCCTGGTGAATACCTAGGGCTCTGCCCCTTAAAGTGTAACAGGCAGGCCAAAACAAAAAAATATGGCCCAAATGAAAGAACAGATCAAATCTCCAAAAAATAGAACTAAATAACAAAGAGATAATCAACCTACCTCTTTGCAGTTGGAGGAGGAGAGGACACAATGATGCAGAATTCAAAACACTGGTCATCAAGATGCTCACAGAAATGGTTGAGTATGTTTGCAAAATAGAGGAAGAGAAGGCTATGCCTAGTGAAATTAAGAAAAATATATAGGGAACCAACAGTAAAGGGAAGGAGACCAGGACTCAAATCAACAATTTGGAGCAGAAGGAAGAAATAAACATTTAACCAGAACAGAATGAAGAAACAAGAATTCAAAAAAATAAGGAGAGCCTTAGGAACCTTCGGGGCAACTTTAAATGTTCCAACATCTGAATCATAGGGGTGCCAGAAGGAGAAGAAGAGCAAGAAATTGAAAACTTATTTGAAAAAAATAATGAAAGAAAACTTCCCTAATTTGGCAAAGGAAATAGACTTCCAGGAAGTCCAGGAAGCTCAGAGAGTCCCAAAGAAGTTGGACCCAAGGAGGAATACACCAAGGCACCTCATAATTACATTACCCAAGGTTAAAGATAAGGAGAGGATCTTAGAAGCAGCAAGAGAAAAGGAGACAGTTACTTGCAAAACAGTTCCCATAAGACTATCAGCTGATTTCACAAAAGAAACCTTACAGGCAAGAAGGGGCTGGGAAGAAGTATTCAAAGTCATGAAAAGGAGGGACCTACATCCAAGATTACTTTATCCAGCAAAGCTATCCTTTATTTTGGAAGGGCAGATAAAATGTTACCCAGATAAGGTCAAGTTAAAGGAGTTCATCATCACCAAGCCATTATTATATGAAATGTTAGAGGACTTGTCTAAGAAAAAGAAGATAAAAAATACAAACAGTGAAGTGTCAATGAACTCACAACTATCAAGAACTGAATCTAAAAAAAACAAAAGCAAAAACAAACTAAGCAAACAATAGAACAGGAACAGAATCATAGAAATGGAAATCACATGGAAGGTTATCAGCGGGGAGGAAGACAGGAAGAATGGGGAATAAGAAGACAGGAAGGTAGAGGGAATAAGAAGCATAAATAGGTACAAAATAGACAGGGGGAGTTTGAGAATAGTATGGGAAATGTAGAAGCCAAAGAACTTATATGTATGACCCATGGCCATGAGCTAAGGTGGGGGAATGCTGGTGGGAAGGGAGTTGCAGGGTCGAGGGGAATAAAGGGGAAAAAATGGGACAATTATAATAGCATAATCAATAAAATATATTTTAAAAAGATAATAAAAGAGAAGATACTAGATGAAAGATGTCAGATATGCCGGAAGTGGCATGTTTGAAGGGGCACTGACTGGCATAGCAGGTACTAAGTTACTCTAGAGGCAGAGGTGAGGATGGAGGTAAAAACAGGAAGACTGATTGAGAGTCTGTATAACAAACAAACAAGCTCCCAAATTCCCCCCTAAATTCCACAGCCAGATGACTACCCCCTCCTTACTGGACTACAACAGAGAAAGGTATCCTGGGGAAGTGGGGCCAGAAAAGAACTGGACTCAAGGGCACAAGCAATAGCGGGGGGGGGGGGGCAGTAATGTCCATGAAAGTCTGTAGTCTATACCAGGGGGTCCAACCTTTTGGCATCTCTGCACCACGGAAGAAGAGTTGTCTTGGGCCACTCATTAAATACATTGCAACATGTAATCACACACACACAAAAAACCCTCATAATATTTTAGGTAAATTTACAATTTTGAGTTGGGCCACACTCATAACCATCCTGAGTTGCAGGTGGTCCGTGGGCTGCAGGTTGGACACCTCTGGTCTCTACCCTGAAAAGAGAGATAGCAAATTCTTACCTCCCACTCATCTGCCAGAAGGCTGGCAACCAAGCCTATATCCCCCCTGCAGGAGATTGAAAGATTTCTCTGCAGACAAACTGACCAGCCCAAGTGAAAGACCTACAGATACTGGCACTTGAGGCTCTCCAAACGAAATGGCTAAGTCATTGCCTAGACACCTAACCATAAGGCCCACCAGCTGACAGAATATTTACAGGCTTTTCAGTATATCACTATTAAATATGGAAAGTCAGTCAAGAATCACCAGACATTTCAGGAAAGCCTGTAATGGGAAATAAATACAACAAATCAAACAGACAATAAACTTGGAGGAAACAAAGTTAATACAGAAAACAAAAGAGAAGTTTTTTAAAGTCTCATAATTAATTTCCTTAGAGGGATAAGAAAAATATCCATGAAACAAAAACAGGTACCTACAACAAAAGACAAAAGTAAAATTCTTGGAATTTCTCCCCCCACCCCACCCTGGTGGAGGAAAAAGAATGACAGCATGGCTTTTCTCTCAAGGGGAGCACATTTCTTTTTTGTTAATTTTAGTTTTAAGAGTTTAGATAGTGGGGAAGGGAGGAAGAAAGAGAGGGAGAGAAACATCACCGTGTGAGAGAAACATTGATTAGTTGCCTCTCGCTTCTCATACGCCACCCCCAGCCCCAAATGGGGACCTAGCCTACAACCTAGGCATGTGGCCTGACTGGGAATGGAACCAGTGACCTTTTGGTTCCCAGGCTGGCACTCAACCCACTGAGCAACAGTAGCTAGGGCTGGTTTTTTTTTTTTTAATTAAGATTTTATTTATTTATTTTTAGAGAGAGGAGAAGGGAGGGAGAAAGAGAGGGAGAGAAACATCAGTTGTGAGAGAGAAACATCAATTGGTTGCTTCTTGTATGTGCCCTGAGGACCAAACCCAAAATCCAGGCACCAGCCCCAACCAGGAATGGAACCAGCAAGCTTTCGTTTTGTGTGACAATGCCCAAACAACTGAGCCACATCAGTCAGGGCAAAATTCTCGGAAATTCTTGAAAGCAGAAATTTAAAAAGAATCCTGTAGAAGAATTAGGGGATAAAAAAACAAAGAAAAGAAAAAAAAAATCTCCTAGAAAGTAAAACAAAAGTATAAAGAGAAAAGAAGAAAATTAGAGAATCAATACAGGAGTTATGACAGCTGGCTAATAGGAATTCCAGAGAGCAAGAACAGAGAAAAAGGAGTGAAGAGAATTATTAAAGAAAAACATATGAGAAAACTTAACAGAAACAGAAGCAGGGGTCTTGAATGCCCATATTGAAAAGGCCAACAGAGTGCTCAACATAACAGGAAGGAGAAGTCGCAGAGTGAGGGACGTTATTGTGAAATTTCAGATCCCCAGGAATAAGAAGACCCTAAAAACATCTCAGAGAAGATTTCATAGGTCCCATATAAAGGATCAAGAATAAAAATGACTTCAGACTTCTTGAAACAACACTGATTGCTTGAAAACTATTCAAAATTCTCATGGAACATTATTTCTAATTCCAAACTGAATTCTATACTGAGCCAATTCTATTTTTTAAACTATATTTTATTGATTATGATATTGCAGATGTGACAATTTTTCCCCCTTTGCCCCCTCCACCTAGCACCCCCAACTCCCTCAGGAAATCTCCACACCATTGTTCATGTCCATGGGTCATGTGTATAAGTTCTCTGGCTACTTCATTTTCTATCCTGAACTCTACATCCCCATGGCTATACTGTAACTACCTATTTGTACTTCTTAATCTCCTCACCTCTTCACTCATTCTCCCCCTTCTACTTCCCATCTAGAAACCATCAAAATGCTCTCCATATCCATAATTCTGTCTCTTTTTCTTGTTTGCTTAGTTTGTTTTTTAGATTCAATTATTGATAGATATTTATTGCCATTTATTTGTTCATAGTTTTGATCTTCTTTTCTTAAATAAGCCCCTTTAATATTTCATATCATAATGGTTTGGTGATGATGAACTCCTTTAGTTTTTTCTTGTCTAGGAAGCTCTTTATCAGCTCTCAAATTCTAAATGATAGCTTTGCCAGGTAGAGCAATCTTGGCTATAGGTTCCTGCTTTTCATGAGTTTGAATTTTCTTGCCAATCCCTTCTAGTCTGCAAAGATTTTTTTAAGAAATCAGCTGACAGTCTTCTGGGAGCTCCCCTGTAGGTAACTAACTGCTGTCCTCTTGCTGCTTTTAAGATTCTCTCTTTACCTTTAACCTTTGGCATTTTAATTATGATGTGTCTTAGAGTGGGCCTCTTTGCATCTATCTTGTTTGGGACGCTCTGTGCTTCCTGGGCTTGCATGTCTATTTCCTTCACCAAATCAGAGAATTCTTCTTTAGCTATTTTTTCAGATAGATTTCCAATTTCTTGCTCTTTCTCTTCTCCTTCCGGCACCCCTATGATGCAAATGTTGGATCATTTGCAGTTGTCCCAGAGGCTGCTTACACTATCCTCATTTTTTTTTTTTAATTCTTTTTTCTTCTTGTTGTTCTGATTGCTTGTTTTTTACTTCCTTATGATCCAAATCATTGATTCTTGGCTTCATCCACTCTACCGTTGTTTCCCTGTAAATAGTTCTTTACTTCAATTAATGCATCCTTCATTTCTGACTGGATCTTTTTTATGCTACTGAGGTCCTCACTAAGTTTCTTGAGCATACTTATAACCAGTGTTTTGAATTCTGCATCTGATAGATTGCTTATCTCCATTTTGTTTCGTACTTTTCCTGGAGTTTTGATCTGTTCTTTCACTTGGGCCATGTTTCTCTGTCTCCTCATTTTGGCTGCCTCCCTATGTTTGTTTCTATGTATTAGAGCTGCTTTGACTCTGTGTCTTGGTAGCATGGCCTAATGTAGTAGGTATCCTGTATGGTCCAGTGGCATAGCCTCCCCTATCATCGAAGCTGGGTATTCAAGGTGCATCCTCCATATAGGCTGAGCACACCTTCTTCTTGTAGTTGAGACTTGGTTGCTGTTGGCAGATCAATGGGAGGGATTTACCCAGGCCAGTCAGCTGCAAGGACTGGCTATGACACTGACCACCAACCTCTGCCCTCCATGGAGGATCAGCTGTGCAGGGGCAGGGTGCTGGTGCTCCAATGTGGTCTGTAGCTGTCCACTGGGTGGGCAGGCTCTGTGGTTTCCCAGGTGGTACAGGCCAAGGTCAGCCCCGACCTGTGTTCCACCTGGGGCCACCCTGCATGAGCTATAAATCATTCTGAGATGACTGCTACTTGTGCTGTGCTTGGAGATTCCCAGGAAAAGCCAAGTTGTGAATTAGGGCTGGCTGCTGCTAATGTCAGGCCTGAGGCCACTTAGCAAGAGGTACAGGGGCTGGGAGCCACTGAGAACAGCTGTTGCTTGTTTGATAGTATTTAGGAAGTTGTGAAGCATGAGCCAAAACCAGGCATTCACATGGAAAAAATCACAGTTGACAGTTTGGGTGGGACTGTAAGTTGAGTGGGATGGAATCTCAGGGAATCTCCAGGGCAGGGGCAAACAGTGTTAGCCAGGTTGGTGGAGTCTCATATGGGGCACCCACCTACAAGCTCTTTGGCTCTGTGGCAGGAGAGCTCAGAAATGGGACAATGGCTTTTGCCTGCCATTCTGTCTGAGAGAAAACTATCTTCCAGCTCCTGCCTTGATGCCAGTCACTTCAGTTCCTCCCTGTATACCACTGATGCCTTTCAAGCTGCTACCCCAGTGTAGGAGCTCAGAGGGAGTGAATCTGAGTAAGTCTGCACGTGGGTTCTTTTAGGGGAACTGCTTGGGACTCCAGAAGCTTCTTCTACCAATGCAATCCTAGCTGGTTTTTACAGCCAGAAGTTATGGGGACTTATCTTCCTGGCACTGGAACCCTGGGCTGGGACTCCTCACTTCAGAGATATCCCTCCCAAAGTTTTACTCACCATGCTTGGATGTGGGATAGCCCATTCTGCGTCTCTGCTCCTCCTACCAGTCTGGACAAATGTGGTTTCTTTATTCCATAGTTGTCAGACTTCCATTCAGCTCAATTTCTGATGGTTCTGAGTGATGGTTGTTCTATATTTTAGTTGTAATTTTGATGTGGTTGTGCAAAGAGGCAAGTTGTGTGTACCTGTGCTGCCATCTTGACCAGAAGTCCTCCCTGAGCCAAATTCTCAATAAAAGGTGAAAGTGGAATAAAAGGCATTTTCAGGTATGCAATATTTTTTATAAAAATCTGTATTTACCCGTGTAAACTAACAAAAGAGAAGACGTGGGACCTGTGAAGTGAAGGGAATTCCAGGCTGGGGCTGAAGGGAAAGCCCAGGTGAGCCATGTGCAGCTGGCCCAGAGACAGGCCTCACCAGAGCAAGTGGGAACCTCAGATTAGACTTTTTAAGAAGAAAACGAAATTAATAAGTTAACTGCTATTTTTGAGCACATTGAAAAGGGTTCTAGAGCTCTTCCAGGAATTTGCAAAAGAACTGGTAAGAGGTACTTAGAAAACTAAGCAAATGAAGAAAATACGATCACAGCATGTTACGTGACTCACAGGTGAATCATATTTAGATATGCACAGTCACAATAATGTAAACATGTAATAGAGTTTAAATCATGATAAAACCATATTTAGGGTATGGAGCAAGGAGAGAGATGGGGAGGGAGCAGAAGAGAACTTAAACTTAGTGTTCTGTAGTAGGAAGTCAAAAGCTAATTTCTAAAACTGACACATCAAGAAATAACTGTATAGCATCTCAATAAAAGAGGGGAAGAGAAATAACTGCATAGACTTCACTTTTCAGAAACGGGGAAGGGGAGTCAGGAGAAGAAACAACTAGAAGAATTAAAAATTGTTGCCTCAGGCAAATGGGATGAGGGAATTGCAAGTTAGGAGAGAAGGAAATGATGCATTTCATTACAAGCTTCATAGTAGTAATTAAGTTTTTTAAGTATTATTCATATGTACTATTTTGATTTAAGGCAATCAAAAACAATAGTTTTAATAGGGCAGAAAAGAGCTCAGAAATGTTACCTGCCTGGTGACCAATGGCTGCTCAGTATCTTACCTGACTGCTAAATCCAGAAGCTATCAAAAGATAGGTTTTGTTTAAGTCAAGCCAAGCTTCCTCCAGAATAAAAATGGGTCAGAGGGTCTGTCTGATTCCCACGCCCATAGCCACAGCCTCTACTTCTGCTGTCATCTCCAGCTCCACTGGCAGACCTGCTGGCAGACCCCCCACCCCATGCCCCACAGCCAAGTGCCACTCTCCTCCATTCATCTCTCCCGACATTAACATGGGCTGAAGTCAGAAAGAGGAGACTCAGCAGACAAAAATAACAGACACATCAGTGCACTAAGCTAGGGGCTGCCCAAAGTGCCTCTCTGGTCACAGTTACTGAGAAGGAAGGGAACGGAATGTTCCTGACCATCCACTAAGTCCCAGGCATTGGACTCTGGGCACTTGAGCATATTAGTATCTTAACTGAGCTTCCTGACAACCCTAAGAGGTAGGTCTTACTACATCTATTTTATTTTCTTTTTTTATCCTCACCTGAGGACATGTTTATTGATTTTAGAGAGAAGGGGTGGAGGGAGAGAGAGAGAGGGAGAGAAACATCAAAGTGAGAGAGAAACATCGATTGGTGGCCTCTCACACACCCCGACCAGGGATGAGCCTGCAACCTAGGTATGTGCCTTGACCAGGAACTGAACCCGTGACATTTTGGTTTACAGGATTACGCTCCAACCGAGCCTCACCAGCAAGGGCTTATTACATGTATTTTAAAGAAAGTCTAGGAAATGGTGGCTCAGGGCAGTTAACTGGATGCCACAGCTAGCTGGGGGGGAGGGGCGGGGGGGGGAGGCAGGAGGACATTACGCCGGCTCTTCTGATGGCGTGGCCGGTGCTCTTCCCACAAGGGCTCAGGTGATGGTTAAGCAACAGCAGTGGGTGAAGATCAGACACACCCTGGCTTGATAGGAGCTGCTGACCCCTGTCCAGCTGGCCTGAGGGCACCTGGGTCCGAGGCTCAGGCCTGATGTAGTTGGGGAGGGAAATGGACAATGACAGTGGCCAGCAGAGAGTGGGCGAGGCACCTACCCATGAGCAGCCGCCGTTTCACCCGTTTGTCCCCATCCGCCACCGACGTGGCGTTGCTCTCCATCACCTCCAGGGCGGTGTCCTCTCGCTCTGCAAGAAACACAAAAGAGCACAGTTCTCAGACGGAATGAGTCAGATTATTCATCCCCTGCACAACCGCTTCTGCTGAAACCCCAGACATGAGAGCAATGCGAGATATGTGACTGCTCACTCAATAAAAATGTGCGGTAATGAGGCTCTGTGGGATGCCCGGCATGCGAAATGTATGCAGAGCCTTAGTAAACGTTAAATATGGAAAAGATTTTTGAAGCACATTGCACTGACCAAAGAGATGCTGAGGAATGCAAGCTTCAGATTCACGCCAGTAGCCTTAGTCCACGGTGAAAAGAATCTTACAAAATGGAATTAACAAAGGACACGCCATGACAGATGGGGCAGGTATCCCACCAGGAATATGCAACCCTGGCTCCTGCTGACACAAAGGCCACTGTGTCATCACAAACCACTAGATTTAACTTCGTGTCACTCAAGCTCCTCAGGATGTATTGTCCTGTCTCCCAAACACTAGCTTCAGGAGAAGCCTAGTCCAGGAGAGGTGAAAGCGCTTTCCAAGGTCACACATGGAGAAAGGGGCCCCATTCCCTAAGCCGCTCCCACTGCCACATGTGAAGCAGCATGGGACCATTTGGGGACAAATGCACTGGAAACACCTGCACCTGGTGTCAAACACCACTAATAGTTGGTCAGGGTTAGGGTTAGAGTTACTTAGGGTTAGGGTTGGGCAGGCTGGGGTAGACTCTCACCCAGTATGGGGGCCTCCACTCACCGAGGCAGCTCCTCCCATCTATATGCATCTTGTACTGGGGATGGCAGCTACACTCCGGACCTTCAGCTGTATCCTCACAGGAGTGCTGGCACCCACCGTTTCCATGGTTACAAGTCACTGAGAGGAAAATGAATCAATGCATAAAGAACTGAGATTTCCACACCCAGGGCTGCGTCTGTGCCAAAAGAACTCTGATTTTCATTCAGCAAGTATCCGAGCCCCTCGTACATGCTGGGCGCTGGGCACGGGAGAGATGACCCTGACTCAGAGCCTGCCTCTGTCCATGTCAACAGGTAGTCACAATATGGAGTGTGGAAACACTGAATGACAGATTTGAGCAAAATTATATAGAAGGCCAAGATGGGAAGGTGGGGGGTACAGATATTCACTATTTAGGTGAACTCATAACAAAAAGATTCTTAGCTACTGCTTTGCTCTATCAAAAGAAGTTTGCATATTAACACAACTGCACTGGAGCCCTGGGAAATGCAATCGCACTTTAGGTCTGGGACAAACAGATAAAATTTAATTTGTACACATGTATAGGATTTCTCTCATCAGATTCCATCTGGATTAGTTAGAAGGAAGGTGGGTAATCAGAGGAAACGGTGATTCTTTGCACACAATTAATGCAACATTAACCAGTAATTACAAAGACTATGTATGAATGCATTGATGACAAGTGAAAGAGAGAGAGAGAGAGAGAGAGAGAGAGAGAGAGAGAGAGAGAGAGAGAGAAAGAAAGAAAGAAAGAAAGAAAGAAAGAAAGAAAGAAAGAAAGAAAGAAAGAAAAAGAAAGCTAACTACAAAACTATCTGCTCATCACTGAACAGTGATTACCTCTGGCAAAGCAAACGGGAGGAGGAAGGTTATATTTTCTCTCCACACTTTGGACTATTTGAATTATGATGCCAAGCTCACACAGGCATCGTAATTTTTCTAACTTAAAAGAACTAAATGCATATCTGTGATGTGAGAAACTTTTCTGTGATTATAGTTATGTAAAAATTATGTTATGCCTATGAACAACTAAATAAGAATATGAAAAAAGTGCAACAGCTGGTTATGGGGCAGAATTCTGAATCTTTGTTCTTTTTTAAGTATGATTATATTATTTGAGCAGTGACATCTTAACATTTAAAATTTTTAAAAATAAGCTTTCAGATAGTCTGTTGGCCCCTGAAAAAAACTGAAACGCTGAGTCTCACTACACAGGTCTCAGAGGACCTGCGTGCTCCTTCAAAGATACCTGGAGCCAGGAGAAGTGGTCCTCACCCTGCCCAACCACTGGCCGCCCCCAAGGACAGCCTCACTTCTAGGGGCCCCGAAAGCCTGTCAGAGCTTGTTGGTGCTGACGGCACCAGCCTTCGAGGCTGCACTCTGCTTTGTGATGGAGATGATGGAAAGAAGTCTCTTACCTGCGAAACTGTCTCATCTCAAAGTGTTTTATTGTACACCTGAGACTAATATAATGTTTTGTGTCGATTATACCTCAATTTAAAAAATAAAAATAAATGCAGTGACTTAAAAAACAACAACTGTCTCTTCATCTCTTAACTACTAAGGTCTATTCAGTGTAAATTACCATCCCTAGCAAACCACAGGGATCTTCTAGAAGATCCATGGTTTTAGGAAGAGTTCCCAAAGGGAAACCCTCAGAGTTTCCTCCGACATAAATTGTGGTTCAGGAACAGCTTTAATGGCCGGTTGTTTCCTATTGTTTCCATTGGTGTTTCATTAGCGTATTTCATTGCTGTGGGGCAGCTGTGTCCAGACCATGTACCTTGTTCATGGATCCATTAGTCTTAAATGTGTGGACTGAGCACATCCTGTGGCAGGCACCAGAAGACTGAGAGGGGAAACAGACAAGGTCCCAGACATGGAGGACTCATAGTTGGGGAGAAACACATAAACACACAATTTAACCCAGAGTGTCATGTGTTGGAAATGACTCTCTGCTGTGGGAGCCAAAATACCAAACGGTGGCCATGCTGAGGCCACCAAGGAGGATGCCAAGGCAGAAAGGCATGGTGGCTACGAGCACATGCCCTCGTGTCAGGCAGACCCACGCCTGAATCCTAATTTGTTCACTTAATCCCTGAGTGACCTTATTGCTTTAGCTTCTCCACAATTTTTTCAGCTAAAAGTGAGCATAATAATACTTTGCTCTTAGGATGTTGACTATAAGAATTACATACGACAGGGTACACCTTTGGACAAGACTTTACACATAATAAATGCTTCCCTAAAGGTAGACATTACTCTTATCATTTGTAGAAGTCATGCAGGATATTGAAGGTTGAGTGAGAATTCACCAAGCCAGGAAAGGAGGAGTGCTTGGAAAAGGCTTGCGGGCATGAAAGAACATGGGCTGTTTTCTGAAAGGCAAAGAGTTGGTGTTTGTGGGGAAAAGAGGTGGGCAAGGCTTATAAAAGAAGCAAGAACCAGGTAGCAAAGAGCTGGGACTGCCCGATGAGGATACTTGATTCAGTTCTGTGAGAATGGGGATACCCAGCCCCCAATGTCACACTCCTTCCTCCCGAATTTCATTTCCTTCTGATTGGTTACTTAAAAAAAAAAAAAGACCCACTTCCCTTCCCTTTGGGGGACTACCCTTGTGCAGTGAACTGAGTACTCAGTGGAGGTCAGTGTCACATGCCAGCTGCCTTCCCTGCTGCTGCTGTGCCAGGAGGTGGCAGTTCTGATGCTGGGCTGCCAGCCACCAACAACCTCCAGGCCAGGCTGGTTCCCAGAGCGGGTGTGCACCTGTCTATACTTACGGATGCAATCTCTCTGGTTCTTGGCCAGCTCGAAACCAGGCCTGCACTCGCAGGCGACACTGCCCCTCGGAGCCTCCTTGCAGATGTGACTACAGCCGTGATTCTTATTCATGCAGCTTAGACCCTCTGCAAAACAGAGCAGCATGTGACCAGGCGTGAGCCACAGACTTGCCTGCTTGCTCGAGTCTCCAGCCGCCCCATGTTTTAAAAAAATATATCATTAAAATCAAGGCAGAGACATGAAAAATTTCTTACATCACCTGAGAGATAAGAAATCTCAATTCTCAAACAAAAAAGTAGGATCCCGCACCAATGAACTGAAGAGAGAGTTCCCATCAGGAGCTCTCTGAGCATGGAATCAGAGCTGGCTGACCCCAGGAACTGGCTTCCGAAGCTGATCAAGAATGCAGAGAGGAGAGGAGGGTGCCCCTGAGAGAGCCTGCAGGTGGGCTGAGGAGGGGTCCCGATGCTTTCACATGCTCTTGAAGATGACTTTCAGAAAATTTCCATTCTCCTCTCTCTCCCGACCAAATCCACATTTGGGTGGTGACCGTGACTACTGTATTTTGGCACCACTGCCATGGTCACCTGCCCAGGGACCTCTCCTTTGTGACCACCCTCATCAGTCCCTGGGCCCTTCTCTCAGCAAGCCTGGGGCACAAGCTGCTGACAGTGCCATACAACAACAAGGTGACAGCAAGGAGAACAGAAGGAGACTTCCTGCGTGTGGTTTGCTTTGGCTGCTGTGTGATCCTTCCGGGTGGGCTATGAGTTTCACTAGGGCCCAATCTTATGGTAACAGTGGTGGGAAGGGGGAGAGGTGGTTATTTTCCTGGATGGCTTAACATACGTAGAAATGATGGGGCCGTAGCAAAGTACACGCCCGTGTAGTTTGCCAGCATTGTGCCTTATCTCAAAACCCACCAAGACCTTGACACCTGCCAGCACTCCGAAGGAACTATGACCACACCCAAGAGTATTCTCAAAACATCAGCTCAGTTTGCAGTGTTTTACTAATGCGATGCTTCTTCGCGTTTGTGCGATGCAACTGTAAGACATCTTTGAAAGTAGGGATTTTGTTCTCATTGGCTCCCTACTAACAAAACACTTTCTCATATTGGAAGTAACACTGTTTAAACCTAAGTACCAGTGTTTTCGTTCAGCCTCTCTAGGGTCCCACACTGTTCTGTACTGTGCCCCTGAAACCTTAGCTCCTTGGCTCTAAGGAGGTCGAAAGTTCCCTCTCTGCCATTCTACCACAGACCCATTGATCTATGCTGAACTGGGAAAGTTGTTTTCATACAAACAGATGTCACTCCCATTTCAAAAGATAGCACAACAGTTAATACATCCCATACTCTCCTAAAACTATTTTGTTTTTTATCTGACAGTTACGAGCTGTTTGAACTCTGGCCCTCGATCTGCTGGAAGGTGCTGGGACTCATTCACCCATGCCAAGGGCTGCTGTCAAATATACAGAAAGAGGCTTGCACTGGATGAGTGGAAACCACTCTTTGCTCTGACTGATTTCTGAAGACGTTACTTTCTCCTGGTGCCGAGACGGCACAGGAGGTGCTTCCGGAAGCAGTGTCCTGTCCTCCTGGGAAAGCACAGTGAGCATTACATTTGCCCTTAGGTCAGCAGAGCATTTGAAATAGCAGGCGCCAGGCCCTGGCTGGTGTGGTTCAGTTGGTTGGAGCGTCATGTGGTAGGCCAAAAGGTCATGGGTTTGATTCCCAGTCAGGGCACATAAGCAGGTTGTGGATTCGATCCATGGACAGGGCACGTACGAGAGGCAACTGATCGATGTTTCTCTCCCACATTGATGATTCTCTCTCTCTCCCTTCCTTTCTCTCCAAAAGCAGTGAAAAACAAATGTCCTCGGGAGAGCATAAAAAACAAATTAAAAAAAAAAAAACAAGTGCCAGGAGCACCTAGGGGTACATGTGACAACGCCCGAGAAAAGGCAGCAGTAACACCTGCAAAGTGCCCTCCCCACACAGGTCAGCTGCTTCTTTTTCTTCTTTTTCACTCTCTTTACAAGTTCTGTAAAGACTTTTGCAAAGTGACCTTTACTGCCTCAGAGCCATTCATTTACACAAGAAATATTTTGTATGAACTGTGTGCCAGATGCTATGGAGATACACAAAAAATTGCCCCTGATGTCACATCAGAGCAAGCTAGACCCAAACTTACCAGGAGACAGTGGAGGTTCAAATGGCTCTGGAGATGCTGAGGGTGTTTCAAGAGGTGACATGAAGACTTTCAGGGTACCCTCACTCAAACAAGGCCACTGCTGGTGGGGGAGGGGGCAGATGGCTCCGGTCCAAACTGGGAGGCCTGCTGGCCGCGGTCCTGGCTGCCCTGGGACCAGCCTGACCATGGTGTTCAGGGATGTTAGTTCACCAGGAGGAAAACAGCTTAAAAACATCAGAAATGCCCACTCGTGTGGTCCCCAGGCTCGGGGTCTCAATGAAAAATACTTCTAGAAACCAAATAGAAATATGGCTTGCCAACAGGGCGAGAAGCTCGCACAAAAGAGCGGGACAGGCCCCGCTGGGGGCACAGCCCCTTCCTCACAACCCCGACGCCTTCCCCAGTGCTCTGAAAGGGCAGCAGGACAAACACCTAAAAATATTCTCAGCGTAGACAAAACAAAAGAGGAATGCTCACTTTGAGAGCCTGAGCGCCCCTGAATAGGGACAAAGGCAGGCGGGCCGATGTCTCTCTCCAGCCTACCCCCATTACATGGGTGAAAACACACGGTCTCTTCATCAGAGCTTTGGGGTCTCTCAGAATTTAAACAACAACAAAAAAAAATCAATGGCTGGAGCTGTCCCTTCGAATCAGCTACTAGGATCTGCTGCGTTGAAGAACAGTTAGCAAACAATTATTAAAAACAACAGCTACATGAGAAAATACTAGCGTGCAGTGTTACCTTCTTTTCACCATTTTTTTGAGTATCAGCTGTAGTTTTCAAGTCTATTTTAATACAGTTTCTAAGGGTTTAATGTGCATGGGGGTGAATCCTAAAGGAGCTTGGGGTACGGGGCTATTCTACAAGGAGAGGTGAAGCCCAATGGGCGGGGTCTTGGTCCAAGCACGGAGACCCCCGGGGCTCTCGCGGAGGTCGGAGGTGCGTTTGCCAGGCCATCAGGTTGAAACCCAACAGAAAATCACAGGGAGCGCTTCCAGACCACAACGCAAATTCTTGGATTTTGGTTTTAGCTCCAGACAAATACGTTCATTTTAAATACTCTTCGGGGGTTCCAAGAATGTCTGAACTGTAGAAAATTAGAACACGCAGATTGTGGAAGGGAACTGCTTTTGTATTTACTTCTGTTACGAGGAGCCTGTGTCTTTAATCAGTCTAGGGGGCTTGCTGGAGGGGAAAAGGGGGCCACCGCTCTGGAAGTGCAAGGTTAAGGGATGAGTATGGCTTTGTGAGTGGGCAGGATCCATACTGGGGGCGTTCAAACAATGGCTTGACCTACAGGCCCCCCAACCCCACCCCCACGTCCCTGCCTGCCACCAGAAAAGAAAGCCAGAGTGACTTCTCGGGCGGGAAGCAGCTTCAAGCAACCGAAAGGGAGGTGCCCTGAGATCAGATCACTAGTGCCGCTGGCCTCTTCATTCTGCCTCGGAGGAGAGGCAGAGCTCACCCAAAAGTCCAGACAGACCAGCAGGAAAAGGAAACCCAACTGCTACTCTAATAGGCCTGCATGAGACAGAGACCTGCTTGGTTAGAGCCAGCGCGTGAACGACAGGTCAAAGGGGCTGTGAGCAGCCCAGGGTGGTGGGAGCCATGGAGCCCTCCGCCCTGGGGTTTCCTCTGACCATTCTCAGTGCCCAAACAGGCTTTCCAGTCAGGTACAGGGAAAGAGCCATCATTCCTAGGGAATGAGGCAAAAAACCATCTTCCACAAAGAAACCCTCGAAAAGCCACTGCAACCACAATTAAAATAATAAACCCATAAATCTGTGATTAAATAATAGAAGAGCTTAAAATGACCTCGTTCTTAAGTTATAAAAATGGATAAGTCGCACACACCAAAAGGAGTTAATAGTCTGATATTTAGGGCACTTCACTTGAAACAGGCACAGGCAACCCTGGGAGAAGAAATGCAGCCACCAAAATGTGATTATTTGGCTTACAAAAGAGCAAGAAGAATTAAAAGCACATCATTCAGTGAAAAGTGGCGACTGGCCACATGTGCTCAATGCCTCCCCCTCCTGAGTCCACTGAACTAATAGAGGAACAAAAAAAAGGTGTAAACTCAAAGCAGAGAGAGGAAAAAGAAGGCCATCAAAAGACAAGAGTTTTCTGCAAATTTACGGAGGAATGGTAAGTGGTGACACAGACAGAGCCCCTGCCTGGGGAGGGGCCCCCTGCCTGCAGGAGCCTCAAAGGCCTAAGAGTTCAGATATGCAAAACACCGGGAAGGCCCGCTCTAGCTGGGGGTGATAACAGAGCAGAGCTCTGGAAGTCTCCACGGGAGGCTCCACCCTGAGCAAGGAGCAGGCTCGGCTTGGTGCTGTGGTTTGCAGCACAATTTTGAAAAACTTGGCAGACTGTCCATTTCCCCTGAGATATCTAGGCATGTTTGAAACGTACTCTATGGAAAGATTAGAATCAGAGAGTGTGAGAGTTTGAAGAGACCTCAGAGCCCAGCCACTTTCTTTGCCAGGTGAGCCAGGTGAAGACAGTGAAATAAAACAACTTGCCCATGGTCCCCCACTAGCAGAGTCTGGGCTACTTTCTGTAGCCCATACTTCTCTTCTACAGTCACTGAGGGTGGGGGACCCTCAGATGTGAGCTTCCCCCGCCAACCCCACGCCTGCCCACGGCAGAGCAAAGGTACCTTCTGAGCGGTGGATGCACGTGTGCTGATTGTCACTCAGGAAAAACCCCTCCTTGCAGTGGCACTTGTAGCTCCCCATGACGTTGACACAGGTATGCTGGCAGCCGCCGTTGTTCTCCAGGCACTCGTCCACGTCTGCAGGGGGAAGTCTTAGTCTTTGCTTTTGTGACTGTTTCAATGCCCGGCCCCACCCAGCAGCTCAGGGACTTCTACTAAGCAGAGAGAAGCTTCCTTTTCCAGTCCCTGCATCACAGAAGCTCCAAGAATTGAAGTCAGGGGGACTCCAGATGATTAACCAACCCTCAAGGGTCTGGGGCTCACTTAAAAAAGGCCTTCCACATGCACACATGATAATCAGTTCAGTAAATATTGACTGAACACGTCTTTCCAAAGCAAGGTGCGGTGCTCGGGGAGGCAGTAAAACAGAGGAGCAAGATCAAATTCCTTCTTCTAGGAGCATGCTCTTCAGGAGAGGAAAAGACATAAATGTACAAGTAATTAGGAAATACAGTAAGAGGTAGCACAAAGGAAAAGGAGGTCACGTGTGGTTGTGGGGTGTCAGGATGGGTTTTATGGAAAAGCTGGTGAAGGATGGGCCCTGTGGGATTCCTTCAGTTACAAATCCGGAGGAGGGCTTCCAGGCACAAGAAGGAGTGTGAGCACTGGAGGGAAGGCTGGGGAGTGTGGAGTCTGTTCAAATAACAGTGGGTTGTTTTTCTGGGCGGCAGCCTGCGTACAATCAGGGAAGTTACGGGAGACAGAGTTGGGAAGATCGATTTGGCGTCACACTACAGAGGACCTTGTGTAACAAGCAGAGAAGGTCTACCTCATTTGGGAGGCACTTGGAGCAGGGGTGACATGGTCAGACCCTTGTGTTGGGAAGAACAAGGCAGCAGCTGAGGGAAGGACAGGAGTCATGGGAAGAATCAAAAGCCTGGGAGTCCAGCTTCGAACAAGTGTCTGAAATTGCCATGCCTGGTACTAGTGGGGGACTGGCCTGGGGCCTGGCCATGGGGATGCCTAGGAAGGAGGAAATAAAAGAGGACTGTGGACAGGTTCCTGCTGGACGGGGAGCCACATGGGCCTGTGGTAGGGTGGCTAAGAAACATGAGCAAGAGCAGCACTGGGTATAGAGATGGGGGTGGAGGTGTGGTTGGCCCCTGCCCAGGGACGGGAAGTGATAGTGTGAGATGCTGGCGCTCAGGTGTAGGTCGGGCAGGTGGTGGGAGGCCTCCCCCTGGTATTGTAAAGAGAGCCTTTAAAACCACTTGCTTGTGGTGGCCTGATCTAGGTGAGTGTACCTGAGAAGGCCCAAGGCAGGAATGTGGGAAGGGGGAGAGGGGAGCAGAAAGGGGGCGCCAGAAATAGGATCTGGGAAAATACCAGGGGCAGGCGGATGTAGAGGAGACAGCAGGAGCCCCGAGGAGGGCCCATCAGAAACACGGGGAGGGAGAGGCCTCGCCCAGGGCCATACCCCCAGGGTGGGGTTAGGGGACTTTCCTTCCACTGAGTTGCATGCACATGGCTCCATCAATGTACTTACTGCCCCCCATTCCCAAAATTGTTGTTTTTTTAATTTGTACTTTTTGACCCCTCAAAGTCTTTTACTTATCCATCTCCACCAGACTGCAAACTCCTTGAGGCCCAAAGTTTGTGTTTTATTTACCAGAACCTGTTTCTTTACTGGAACGTGCAGCTGCACCTGAACTGTTCAATGCATGAGCAGGCCAAAGAGGAGGAAACTTCCAGAAAATTCTCAGACATGACAGAGGCTCAAGGAGAAGGCTGATACAAAAGCAATTTATTTTCTCCAGCCTGATTTCCCATGGGCCTATCACTAGCTCCCAGGCACATCCGTAACAAGAAATTTCCCATTTAAATATCTGTTATCTGGTTTCAAGCTTCAGATCTTACAGTCATTGGTCTTCCCACACTACTGAGCAGATGCCTTTCTAAACTGATGGGACTCGAGCCATCCCCTGAAGCCTAACAAACTTGCCCTTCTTTGTTCCAAAGGGCGAAGGGAGCACATTCCAGAGGATGAGCCACACTGGGACACACCTGGCCTAGGTGTTCCTCAGTGAGGGCTCACGGTGCCCCGGAGAGATCTGCCTCCCTGAACACCAAGTCCTAGATTGCTTTCAGGTAAAGGTGTGCTCTCCTCTGAGCTGCCACACCCCACCCCACGTTCAATCACTATTTCTTTTCTCCATGGCAATTAGAAATGTGTCACTAACTTAGGTGATGCACTCTGACTGAACTAATGCAAAGTGTATGTGTTCATATGCACACATGTATATCACTAGGTTGGTGAGTTTCTCCAGACTGGAAAACAGTATTTTACAACCCTGGCTGCAGTTTAGAACCCTGCGGCCAGGACCCACCTCCTGAGACATTAATAGAAGAAGTTTTGGAGGTGACCTTGGACATGGTGTTGTTTTAAAATTCCTAAGTGCTTTCAATGTGCAGCCAGTGTGGAGAACCGCTACCACAAAGCCGAAGAGCTATGCCCTGCTTCCAGACACTCAGCAAATAGAAACTGAATTCAGGTGGGGTGAGCAGCGTGGAAGAGCTGCGTTTCGTTTTTCAGACGCCCAGGCAATCAGATGTTGGAGGACTCTGGGGTCAGTGCCAGAGCTAAGTGGTGTTTGTGCGTCGTCGATTCTGGCTAATATGTTTGTGGCTAATGTGTGGTTATGGAGCCTGAGGAGCGGTGAGGGCTCTTCCCAGAGAACACAGGAAACTGCCGCTCCTGAGAAGCCCTTGCCCTGAGCTTCTTTCTGCTCACAAAATGCTTTGGCCCTTTCAACTCTAACTGGCAGAGAAGTCTCTATGTACACTGCTCCTGCTCTTCTTAACGTACCACTTTATTTTCTCAGGACTTTTTTAAAAAGAATATTTAGCCTGTTCAGATACACTAAGCAGATGCTCCGGGTCTTTCTGCAAGGCAGATCCTTGCTACCAAACCCAAAAAGAGACCTCAAGGACAAAAATGGAGAGAGTCTGCTGAAATACGTGTTGGTGGCCAGACAAGGAAGACTCCGGGCCTCAGGATTCTGTGCAGGCCTGTACTCAGAACCACCCCACCCAACGCTGGCCCCGGTGCTTAACTCCTGGCCGTGTGGCTTCTTGTTCTTTGGAAGCTCACACCTCTCCAGGCTACAGGTTTGAGCACAACTGTGATGGCAGGGTCTGCCACCAGAGATCAATCCTCAAAATGCCACTGCTGGCAAATCAAAGGGAAATGTGAGATTTCCCCCAGAAAATGGTAAAAGCAAAACCAAACCAACAACAAAAAACTCCCCAACCCCCCCCCACCAAAAATGCACAAACATACTGTATGCTTCCCAACAAAAATACTAAAAGTGCTTTCCTGTTTTCAAGTTTTTCATTCATCTCAGTGTATTATTTCTCTCAGTACTGCCGTCCTAATGTGTCTATTTGTGGGACGACAGCCTAGAAGGCCTGGAAAGGGCTTAGTGAGCCTCTGGCCCTCAAGCGAGCCAAGTGGTCTGACCCAAAGCCTCACCTCTTATACGTGAAGGGACAGAGTTTACATCACGATGAGGCTCCAGCTGATACTGAAGTGTATCATATGAGGAATCAGTCTCAAAGGAAAATATATCACAAAAAAACATGCACTCTGCCCATACTTATCTGTACTTTGACGCTGAGCTGAAAGCATTTAATCAAGTGGCTCTTCCCACTGCACTGTGAGAGAGCACAGAGTCAGGGCCTGGCTTAAGTTGCTCCTTGGTCATCCAAGGGGGGACATCAGTGAGTCAGCCCCATGGAGCGTCATCAGTGTCCACAGAATCTGATGCCGCTATCTGTCTCCCATGATGTCCTCTGTACAACTGATGACACCAGCCTTAAAATGCAAACAGGCCACCAATACCTGCCTGCCAGGTGTACTGCATCCTCTAAGACTATCCAACACTCAACCCTATCCAATTGCTTGCTATTTCTAAGTTCTGTTTTATTCCTGGCATAAGAAACTGAGATAAACACCGCTCTTTGCAGTACCTAACTCAGGGGCTCAAACTCCACCAGATGCTTCTGTTTAGTAGAATACTAGGAGGATGTTGATGGATGATGCTGTTTGAACTTCTCTCTATGTCAAAAAAAAAAAAAAAAAAAAAAAAGCGGGGGAATCTACCTGGATGAGATTCAAGCACACACTTGGAGTCTTCAGGACACAGCAGTTTTACCAGATTCTAGAACAGAGATACTTACAGCATTGAAGAACGGTTGTGAGTCCAGACTCTTTTATCACAAAATCAAAGATCTTAAAGGTGACAAGAAAATGCTTGTAAGTCAATAAGTAGTAATGACAAAGCTCATCCACCTCCTTGGACGAATGGAGGATTTATATTATGAATGAGCCCAATAAAAACTAAAACTCTTTGCCTGGTCTTCTGTCAGAGAGTGTGATTTCTAGGGGGCTAGAAAACACAAGTGTCTGATCCCCTTTTTTGTTTTAATGAGTATTTCATCAAAGGAAAAACAGGGTGGGGTGCCAGAGGGTAGAGGAGAATTGCCATTGCCAACCGTTTTCCTTACCAAGACAATTATGTCCGTCATGAGCCAACATGAAGCCATCAAAACAAGTGCAGCGGTAATTGCCTGGAATATTCAAACAGTCATGGACACAGCCTCCTCTAAGTTCGTTTTCACATTCATCAATGTCTGAGAAATAAAAGAGAAGTAAACCAGACAGATGCTATTTCTTTACTATGAAGAAATACACATTTACCTTTAAACTGACCATCGACTTCTAGGAATGTACCCTGAAGATACATCTCCAACAACCAGAAAATAAATATACAAAAGATTATTCACTGCAGCATTTGTAATTACAAAATACTAAAAACAACATAAACGCCCATATGCAGCAGAGTTTTGAAGAATTATGGTGCATTTACTCAATGATGTTCTATGCCGCTGTTAAAAAAAACAATGATTAAGATCCCTATGACCTGATTTGGAGTGATTTCTAGGATATACTATTAAATAAAAGAAAAATGCAAGAGTATCTGTGGTATGGTACCTTTGTGTAGAAAATAAGAGAATACAAAAAAAAATGTGAGAAATTCCAACATGTTTTATTTTTTGCAGAACTTTATAAGATTATCCTAAAATTTATATGAAAATGCAAAGACTCAGGAGAACCAAAACAATTTTGAAAAAGGAAAACTAGAGGACTTTCACTTACTATATAGTTACAGTTATCAAGACAGTGTGTAGTACGGTCATGAAGAGAGACATATTGATCAACGGAACTGAACTGACAGTCCGGAAATAAACACTTATATTTATGTTCACTTGATTTTAGACAAAAGTGCTAAGACAATTTGTCGGGAGAAATGATAGTCTTTTCAACAAATGGTACTGAGACTATTAGCTATCCATATGCAAAAAGATTAATTTAGGCCCTTACCTTACACAATATATAAAAATCAACTCAATATGGACCAGAGACCTAAATGTAAGAGCTAAAACTATATAGCTTTTAAGTAAAATTATATAAAGTTTTTATGAGAAAATCTTTGATACCTTAGGCTAGGTAAAGGTTTCTTAGATACAACACCAAACACAAAATCCATAAATTTACAAATTTATAACCTGGACTTTATCAAAATTGAAAACTTTTGAACTTCAAAAGACATTATTAAGAAAATGAAGACAGTCCACAGATTGGTAGAAAATACTTGCAAATCACATGTCTTATAAAGCACTTACAAAGAACTCTTACAACTCAGTAATAAAACAAACAACTCGATTTTAGAATGGGCAAAGATTTGATCAGACATTTTACCAATGAAGACATGTGAATGACTAATAGGCACATGAAAAGATGCTCAAAATCATTAATTATTAGGGTAATTCAAATTAAAACCACAATGAGATACCATTTCACACTCACTAGAATAGTTATAATTAAAAAGAGAATGACAAATATTGGCAGGGACACGGAGAAACAGGAACCCTCAGACACTGCTGATAATGATGTAAGATAGCACAACCACTTTGGAAAACAATTTGGTAGTTCCTTAAAAAGGCTGAACATACATTTACCATATAACCCAGAAACTCTGCTCCTAGGTATATATCCAAGAGAAATGTAAAATTATGTCCACACAATGACTTGCAGGTGAATATTCATAGCAACATTATTTATAATAGCTCCAAAGTAGAGGTAACCCAAATATCTATCAACTGCTGAATGTATACCCATACACACAAAATATGTATACCCATACAATGGAACACTAGTCAACAATTAAAAGGAATGTAATGCCAACAAGTCTCCAACACAGATGAACCTCAGAAACATTATGCTATGTGACAGAAGACAAATGAAAAGACCACATATATTGTTTGATTCTTTTTATATAAAATGTCCAGAAAAGGCAAATCTACAGAGACAGAAAACAGTTTAGTGGTTGCCTGGATTTGGGGCTGGGAACAAAGATTAACTGTATATGGCATGAGGGATCTGACTGAGGGGAGGAAAATGTCTGAAAACTATATTATGTAATGGTTGCAAAACTCAGCTAATTTATCCCAAATGATTGATTAGTACACTTACTTAGAATTGGTGAATTTTATAGTACGCAAATTATACCATTAAAGTGGTTAAAATAAAATACACATTTAGCTGCCTATTTGTATAAAAGAATATAGGAAGGCTACCAGAAACTACAGAGATGGTGACTCACAGTGTGTGGGAAAAGGGGTGGAGAGAAGGAGAAATGGGAACAGGATAATAAGAATAGGAGGAAGGAGTAACTCTCCTCTGAGTTTTTGTATAACTTTGACTCTCAAAACCATAATGATATTTTGCATACATGCATGAATACCTACATACCTACATACGAATGCTCACCCCAGGAAGCAGGGGTGAGATGAAGAAATGAATAAAAAATGGAATACAGACTTCCAGTCAAGATGGAGATATAGAGCTTGCCTTCTCACACAACCACAGCAAAAATTACAACTAGGCTATAAAACAAATATCACCCAGAATCCTCAGAAAATCTAGCTGTATGGAAGTTTGACAACTAAAGAATTAAAGCCACATTCATCGAGATGGGCCACACTACTAAGACAGGGAGTCAAAGCAGCTCTACCTAATACACAGAAACAAATACAGAGTGGCTGCCAAAATGAGAAGACAAAGAAACACGGCCCAAATGAAAGAACAAAACAAAACTCTAGGAAAAGAACTAAACAAAATGGAGATAACCAACCTATCAGATGCAGAGTGCAAAACACTGGTTATTAGGATGCTCAAGGAACTCATTGGGTACTTCAACAGCATAAAAAAGGCCCAGGCAGAAATGTAGGTTACACTAAGTGAAATAAAGAAAAATTTACAGGGAACCAACAGTGGAGGGGATGAAGACGAGAATAAAATCAATGATTTGGAACATAAGGAAGAAAAAAACATTCCATCAGAACAGCAAGAAGAAAAAAGAGTCTAAAGAAACTAGGATAGGCTAAGGAGTCTCTGGGACATCTTCAAGTGTACCAACATCCAAATCGTAGGGTTGCCAGAAGGAGAAGAGAAAGAGTAAAAAATTGAAAACTTATTTGCAAAAAATAATGATAGTCAATTAATATTCAACAGAGAAAGCAAGCACATACAATGGGTTAAAAACAGTTTATTCAATACACGATGTTTGGAAAATTGGATAAATACATGTAGAAAAATTAAATTAGATCACCTTCTTATACCACACATAAGAATAAATTCAAAATGAATCAAAGACTTAAACATTAGACCTGAAACCATAAAAATCCTGGAAGAAAACATGGGCAGCAAAATCTCAGACATTGCTTATAGCAAATTTTTATCGGATATATCGCCCCAGGTAAGGGAAACAAAAGAAAAAAATAAACAAATGGGACTACATCAAACTAAAAAGTTTTTGCATAGCAAAGGAAATCATCAACAAAATAAAAAGACAACCAACAGACTGGAAGAACATATTTGCCGATATATCTGATAAGGGGTTAATATCCAAAATGTATTAACAAACAAAACTCAACACCAAAATAAACAACCCAATTTAAAAATGGGCAAAGGACCAGAATAGACATTTCTCCAAAGAGGACATACACATAAATAGACATATGAAAAGACGCTCAATGTCACTACTCATCAGAGAAATGCAAATGAAAACCACAATGAGCTACCATCTCACACCTGCCAGAATGGCTATCATCAATAAATCAATAAACAAGTGCTGGCGAGTATGTGGAGAAAGGGGAACCCTTTTGCACTATTGGTGGGAATGCAGATTGGTACAGCCATTGTGGAAATCAGTATGGAGATACCTCAGAAAATTAAAAATAGAACTGCCTTTTGACCCAGCAATCCTACTTCTGGGAATATACCTGAAGGAACCCAAAATACTTTTTCAAAAGAAGATAAGCACCCCTCTATTCATTTCAGCATTATTTATAATCACCAAGATATGGAAGCAGCCCAAGGGTCCATCAACAGGTGAGTGGATAAAACAACTATGGGACATTTACACAACAGAATACTACTCATTCATAAAAAAGAAGAAAATTTTACCCTTTGTGACAATATGGATGGACCTGGAGAACATTATGCTAAGTGAAATAAGCCAGTCAGAGAAAGACAAATACCACATGATTTTACTCATGTGGAATCTAATGAACAAACTGAACTAACAAGCAAAACAGAGACAGACTCATAGAGGGCACACAGATGACACCTAGTAGGGTGGGGGGAGGTGAGGGGCTGGAGGGATTAAGCAAAAAGGAAAAAAGACTCATGGACATGGACAATGGTGTGGTGACTGCTGGAGGGAAGAAGGTATAAAGAGCCTAAATGGTAATGGGAGAAAGTACAATAATGCTTAAACTTTTTAAAAAAGAAAAAATAATGAAAGAAAACTTCCCTAGTTTCATGAAGGAAATAGATATACAAGTCCAGAAAGCACAGAGAGTCCCAAACAAGATGGATCCAAAGAGGACCACACTAAGACACATCATAATTAAAATGCCAAAGGTTAAAGATAAAGAGAGAATCTTAAAAGCAGCAAAAGAAAAGCAGAGAGTTACCTACAAAAGAGCTCCCATACAATTGTCAGCTGATTTCTCAAAAGATAATTTGCAGGCTAGAAGGGACTGGCAAGAAGTATTCAAAGTGATGAAATGCAAGGACCTACAACCTAGATTACTCTATCCAGCAAAGCTATCATTTAGAATGGAAGGGCAGGTAAAGTGCTTCCCAGACAAGGTGAAACTAAAGGAGTTCACCATCACCAAGCCCTTGTTATATGACATGTTAAAGGGTCTTATTAATGACAAAGATCAAAACTATGAACATTAAAATGACAATAAATTCACAACTATCAACAATTGGATCTAAAAAACTAACCAAGGAAGCAGAACAGAAATAGAATCACAGGTATGGAGATCATTTGGAGGGTTACCAGTTGTGAGGGGGAAAGGAGAGAATGGGGGGAAATGTGCAGGGATTAAGTACAACTTTGTAGGTACAGAACAGACAGAGGGACGTTAAGAACAGTATGGGAAATGAAGAAGCCAAAGAACTTAATGACCCAAGGACATGAACTGAGCGGGAGAAGTGATGGAAGGAATGAGGGGGTTCTGTGTGGAGGGGGGCAAAGGGGGAGACATTGGGACAACTGAAATACATAATCAATAAAATATAATAAAAATGGAATACAAATAGAAACAAGTGAATATACTGTATTGTAAATGAATAATATAACCACACTGAAGGGAATGGGGAAGAAAAGTACTAGCCTAAGTAACCTTGGAAAACAATATCTTGACTTGCTGTTGTAAGGTTAAAAAACAGTTGTGTACAAATACCGTACTCTAATTAGTAAGCTTGTGTTACTCATAGGATTATAGATTGGTAATTCTGTAAGTACTTCATTTGTATACCAGCACTGAACAAACAGGTAAATATATTGCAGATAATGAGAGCCAAGTTTCTCACAGTTGGAGAAAGAAGTTGTTAATAAGCTAAGAGGAAGGTTCGGTGTGGTATTGCTGAGGAATCCAAAGTAACAGTGTAATTCACAATAAATAGATAGATGATAGATGATTAGATAGATAGATAGATAGATAGATAGATAGATAGATAGATAGAAAGAATAGAGCCCTAGCTGGTATAGCTTGATGGATAGAGTGCTGGCCTGTGACCCTTTGGTTCACAGTTTGATTCCCAGTCAGGGCACATGCCTGGGTTGCAAGCCAGGTCCCCAGTAGGGGGCATGCAAGAGGCAACCACATACTGATGTTTCTCTCCCTCTCTTTCTCCCTCCCCTCCCCTCTCTTTAAAAATAAATAAATAAAATCTTTTTTAAAAAAGAAATAGAGATGTGTATGTATTTTGTAGCTCTGTCCTCTGTAGCTAGGTTCCTCTTAGAGGACCTAGGAATAATCACCCCAGTAACAATGAAAACATCAAACATCCAAATATTGGTTTCTATACACCATTTTCCAATAAAAGGAATGATAGCTGCTTGGAGAAGTGGTTGATTCCATAGTTGGGGAGTGAAAAATAAAAGAAGAGTCTAGAGCATCTTGTGGTACCAGAAAATTAGAAATTTTTCATAAAAAGGACAGGGGCAGATAAAAAGGACCGAGGACAGAATGTGATGGAGCTCCCAATGGCTAAAGCTGAAACAACTTTAGCCAAAAATAAATAGCTACACATATAATTAAATAAATACCCATGAGTACATACTGGTATATATATATATATAAATGTATAAACATATAAATCAACACATAAGTAAATGGGGGAGAAGGAATGTTCCTTACAGGAGAATCCCAGCTTAACAGCTGTGTAAGGAAGAAGGGAAACACAAAATTACCAGGAAGCACATATCCCAGTAATAGTTGTTGCAGGAAGACCCACAGTTGGATGCTAAAAACAGCAGGCAAAGGTTTGACAAGAAATGGGATATTAGCAAAGGCTGAGAGCATTGGCCCCAAGACAAGTATCTACTGAAAGGCAAAAAACACTACCTGCGGTGGAGAAACCCAGGATACACCTCCTTACCAGGTGACCAACGCTGACAGCGCTGTTAACGTGATGACGCCATGTGCCCCCGTGGGATGCGCAGCGGCACTTCCGTAGCAGCCTTGGCAAAATCTTTACTTCTGTGTTACGCCAAAAGTGTAATCTCAATCTTACCAGAAGAAAACACAGGTAATTCTCTTATCTTTTCAATCCCTGCCCTATCAACTCATATCATGCGAAAACATAAGGCAAAACAGAAGAACTGATGAGTACTCATTAAACGTGTCCACGTCCAGAGAGACCAGGAAAAACTAAGGAACTGACACGGGAGGAGGCACAGGAGAAAAAAGATCAGTGCGATGTGGGACTTTGAGTTGGATCCTGGCAGGGGGCAGCGGGGCAGGGAGCAGGGGTGCGGAGGGTGGGGTGAGGAAGAACATTAAAAAAAAACTGATGAAATTTGAACAAGGTCTATAGTTTAGTTAATAACATTGTGAAAATGCTAATTTCCTGGTTTTGATACTGTGTTATAGTTGCATAAGCTGTTAATATTTGGGTGGGTAAGATAAGTGAAGGACACATATAAATTCTGCACCATTCTTGCAAGTTTTCTGAGGCCTAAAATAATTTTTAAGTGAAAAGTTTTTTAAAAATATAGCTCCTACACAAAGGTCAAGTTTAGATTTATCGTTATTAAACTTAATTTAGTTCCCTAAACTGAGAAGTAAGGACCGTACAATGAATACTGATCACTGAAACATCCTCTCCCCGAAGTCTGAGAAGTAAGCAAAGATCATGTAGAATAAAATATCTTTTATTTAAAGCCACTTATGAATCACATTATTTAAAAAAAAATACTATTTAGGGCCCACGCTTCCATATATCCAACACTCTGGCAGAAGAAATTCTGTAGGGGATAAAATTCTGTTCACTTGGAGTAAACCTGGTTCACATCCTTGAACATAGACAGAAGCAAATGATACCGATGATTGGACCCAAGAGGTTTAAAAACAAATAAGCCAAGAAACACACATAAAGGAGTTATATCTTTGAAACTTTGCAATTCCCCTACTCCTGGACTCCCAGACCAAGAAATCCAAACTAAACAGAGACATCCTTACCGACGAGATTTATAAATACTACAAGTATTCAAAGAGTGAATGTTCCCAGGGTTTTTGTTTAAAATGCAAAGAATGTATGCTTTTTGTTCATGGTGATTACCTGCGGATAAAGGAAGAGGAAGGTCTTAAATTTTGTGTTTTTTACATTTTTGTGTTGTCTGACTTTTTCTAAGCAAATGTAATATATAAAAGCAACAATACCAATGAATCATTAGTTATTTTAAACTAAATAGTAGACTTTTCAACTATAAACTGTTAGCATTTCCATTTTATTTGCGATACGTCAAACTCAACAGCTAAGAATAAGGAAATTCTCGCCGCTTGCCACTTCAGTATCATTTACTAATCTGTACTTTACCCAAAAGAAACCATGGCACGGTTCCTACCCACAAAGAGAACACAGTGACCAGAGGACACAGTGAAAATTAAACATTTTTTCCCCAAGCAGAGTGCCGATATGTGTGGACTCCAGTATAGTAAATAAAGTATTTAATGTGGTGAGGATGTGGCATGGAGGAACCAGCAGACAGATGTTTCAGGGAGAGGCAGCCTTCTGGCTTCCCTTCATGTAGGGCAGATAGAGAGATGGTCATCTGTCTCTGGGAAACCACGAACTTGGAGAAGCAGGAGGGCTTTATGGATGGACCACCAACCCCATTTGCTGAGAACACGATCAGGAGCCGGCCTCCTCGGATGGAAGAGGCAGGAGTTTTGCTCCTCAGCAAAAAGGAGACCGGAAATATTAGGATCTCTCACCCAACCAAAGAGGGACACCAGGGGGCTGAGTGAATAAAAGAGACACGGGGCCAGGGACAGAGCTGGAGGAAAGACCTGGCTCTCCTTTCCCGGCAGGCTAATTGTGTGACCACAGCCACAGGTCCCTACCCCGATTCCCCTGGGCCTCAGTGTTCTCATCTGCAAAACGAAAGATGGGACTGGCTCAGAGCTCCCTGAAAAGCCCTGCCAACCCCATCATACTGTGATTTCCATCCTCAGGAAAAGCCTCCTCCTAGCAGTGTCCCGTCTCCAGCTAGTCCTGCACTTTGGAGTTCATGACTTGGAGCTAAATCCCCAGAGGCCCAGAACTCAAACTGGCAGAGTCCAGATCTGGCGCTCTAAGGGCTTAAAATATCTTGCACACATCTTGCCAGGGTGAACTTGCAGCTCTGAATGAGGCAGACCCTTGGTGTGGCTCTAAAGCTTGGCAGGTCACAATGCCAAACTGCCCAGGGCCGTGGACAAGATGGAGCCTCTGGCACCTGCAGGGGAGGGCAGCGCTCTGGGTCTCCGACTCCAGAGAGAAGGTGCAAACTGCCCCAGGGAAGAGCAGGACCTGCCCTGCTTCGGCAGGCACAGCTCCCCTGATCAACACGAGGCTGTTGACTTTCTGCCCCCAAACTGAGTGACACTAAAGATACTAAAACTCCTCTTTTACTTTTTAGAAGCTAGATACAAAGGACATTTCAGAGCCAGGAAAAACTGTATAATCAGCTCTAGGGAAGCCCTGATGTTTCCAGTTCTTTAAGGATCTGAAATGCGTATCAGAGAGTGGGGAATATGACTTGGGGGAAGGGTTAGCACTTTTACCGACATTAGTGACCACTATAAGAGTGGAGGAGCAGGGATCAACCCTTGCTGGCCCACCCACCACCACCCCCTGAGACACTTACCCTCGCACTGTCTGCCCTCCCCTTGGTAGCCAGGCTTGCAGGAGCACTTGTAGGAGGTGAGCGTGTTCTGACACAGGGCGTTGGTGTGGCAGTCATCGAGCCCTTGGGCACACTCATCCACATCTGCAAAAGAGCACAGCCGCTCCTGGCATGGTGCCCAAGCCCTGTGGGACCTGACCTTGCCCCTCTCCATCACCGTCTCCCTCCAGCCCACTCCACTTCACTCCTCCCTCACCAGCTGAACTGCTTGGGAGCCCATGGGACCAACCACCACTCGCAGGCGCATTTCTAGAAACATCCTGACACTCTGCCTGGAATACTCCCTGCCCTTTCTATGTGCCTTCAAGACTCAGCTCAGATCCACCTCTTCCAGAAAGCCTGCCATGTCCCCCGAGGATAGGTAAGGTATCCCCCAAAATGTGCTCCCATATTATGTCCTTTTGTAGCACATATCACACAGGGTTGTGGCTTTTTCCTGCCTGTCTCCCTCTGCAGAAGGTGTCCTGATTACAGACTGGGCCGTGCCCCTGTTGCCTGGCACACATGTAGGCAATAGTAAATGCCTGCTGAAAGAAAGGTCAAGTTGGGGGAAATGCCTGCTGAAAGCTGACTGGCGTCCGTCAGCTTTCTCTTGAGGCATGGGGGAAAAGCTTGTCCTGGGCTCTGAGCACACCATCCTGAGCTCTCAGATGATGCCAAGAGGGGAATGGTGCCCACCAGATCCACCACTGCTCACCCTCCCAACCTGGACACCAGCCTGGGTTGACGCCAATCCAGGATGTTAATTAAAAACAAAAGTTTTGAAAGTATTGCAAGTCCAGTTAGAGTACTTATCTATGTCTGGCCAAAAGCCAGGCTGGTGCTGCTTACGGGTATTCCAGATCCTCAAACGGTGGCCGTTCCGCAAATGTAAGTCCCGGGAGCAGACCCCAAAGCCCTCGGGAGAACTTCCCAGCCTCCAAAAGAGCAGGATCAAAGCTGCTATGATCTAATGATGTGCCCTGGCCGAGGCCCTCAGTTTCCCCATCTAGACGAAGAGGAGCTGGACCCTGAGACTCTGACGCCCTCCTCCCTGCTCAGCAGGGGAGAGTCTGACTAACAGGCGTTCTCCGGGGACCCCGGGAGGCAGGGACGTGGCAGGAACTGTCAACGGTCCCGGGTCCGGGTCCGAGGCTGCCCCAGCACCCAGGCCCTGGGCCTCTAGCCCCAACGGCGGTGGCGCCTTGGCCTGGCCGGAGGGTGCGGGCTCCAGGGGAGCGGGAGCCACGCCGGGCTCTGGCAGCCCCGCCCGCGGCCCGGCCCACCCACTCGGGCAGACCTTACTCCGGGGTCCAGGACGCCCTCCCCGGCGCTGCCCGCCTGCCAGGTGCGCCCAGCGCCCGGACACTCACCCTCCGGCGGCCCCGGGGCGCGGCCCGGGCCGGGCAGCACGGCTGCCGTCAGCAGCAGCGGCAGCAGCAGCGGCAGCAGTGCCCGGGCCACCCCCGGACAGCCGCGGCCCGTGACCCCCATGGAAGGCGCAGCGGCTGCGGGCAGAGGCTGCGGCGCACGGGCGGCGAGCACGGCAGCGGCTCCGGGAGGTGTGTGCGGGCGCCCTGCCCGCCGCGCTCTGACACCCCCGGCCTGGCCCCGCCCGGCCCCCGAGCCCCGGCCTCATTTTCACACGGTCCTCCCAGGCTTGGGGCGGGCGGTGCGGGGGCAGTGCCGCCCCTCCCGGCCCCTTCCCTTCCCCCTCCATGGGGGCACAGGGGGCGCGGCCAAGGTGGCCCGAGGGCCGCTGTCAGCCCTTCGGGGGCGGGCCTCGTCCCCCCCACCAACCCCCCCGCAGGTCCCCAGTGCCAAACTCGCTGCTCCCGCACTCCTATCCCGCTCCAGCCCTCAAAGAGCCTCTGGCGCTGCCACTTCTCAGTGTCCTGCAACTTGACCCAGTCCCTCTTGTGAGGACAAACAGTCGTCGTCGTAGCCTGAAATATTCGGACGTAGGGCACCCAGAAAGTATCCTGGGAAGAAGCTCAGAGTCCTATAGCCTCCACACCTCAAAGCCATCTACGGGGATTTCCCGCCTCGACATTTGGGAGGCGCAAGTGTGGACAGGAGAGGCGGTGACTGTACACAGATCTGACCCTCAGGAGAACTCAGTGAAGAGGGTGACCCAGCTTCTCTGCTCACGTCAGCACACCCTCTGCACCTTCCTCATTCTACTTAACCCAGGCCCTCTGGCTGCCCACCCGGTGGCCCTCTGGAGGCAGCAGCCCACTCATCCCACCATGAGGCACGCTGAGGCTGTAGTGGCACACTGCTGGGCCCAGACTCACAGCAGACAATGTCCACATCACTAAAACCAGTTAAAGGTATCTTCAGGGCAGCCTAAGAGGTGAAGGGAAAGGGGGCTAGAGGTCAATGGTGAGCTACAAGGAGCAAGAGAGAGCCTCCATTTGGCCTAGGGCGCAGGTGGTATCTGTGACCACCCAAACTCATAAGCAGCAGGTCTGGCCAGCTACAAATACAGGGAGTACCTGTCACCTGGCCCTCCGAGCAACACATCCTTTATAAGGGAACGCACTGCACTGGCCTTCCCACACCACCTTAGGCACAGAGGATGGGTCCTGCCACCCTCTGCATCACTCCAGGAACAAATGCAACAGCGGTTCCCAGAGGCCACAAGCCCCATACTCAGGGGTTTTGAGGTACTTTGCCCTTCTCTGAATTTATTGTTCTCTCCTGTGGATATATGCATTTCTATGAATCTATATTTATATCTATATGCGTCTGCCTCTATCTATAGCTATCTATTCATTCCTTTGACAATCAGAAAAAAATAAACATCACAAAAAAGTCCCCACCTAGCTCATGCACCAAAAAAAGTCTTCCCAGGGTCCACCCCCTGTCAGAGCTCCCCCCTCTGCATGGCTCCTCCACAACCCTCCGCCGCCCATGCCCGTGTGCCCAGGCTGAGACTGCCTCTGCACTAGTGCTGCTGCCGGATGGAGAACCTGAGAAAACGACTTTTCTGTGCTTGTTTTTCTATTGACCTTTTCATCCCCAGTGCAGGCAGGCAGGTTGCATCCCCTTTTCTGTGTTTTGCTCCTCCCTCCCACCCGCTTTTGTTCGGTGCGCAGAGAGAGAGAGAGACACTGGGCTATTTCTAGGCGTAAGGGTGGTTTTTACACATTTGTAAATCTTCACTTAGTGAAATGTTTTCTCTGCCTTTGTCTTTGTGTCCTTAATGGTTGCCATAAATTACCGCCCTCTTTTCTCTTCACCGCATCAGGCTTCATTGCTTTTGAAATGATCAAAGTTATTTTCTTTTAAAATCCAACTAGAAACTGCCCATTGTGTGGCACAGAGCTCTTTAGCTCCAGTCAAAGCATATAAATATATAAAGCTGCCCGTTAAACTCGATGGGAGCCTCCTCCAGCCCCTTGTGCCTGGTAAAGAAATGAGACATGTGCTGTTCTTTCTCTTCGCCATTCCCCCCAAGTTTATATTTTAGTAAGAACACAAGTGAATAATGATAAGACCCAGTGCTTTTTTGCCTAAAAGGGTCCATTTTTGTCATGTTTCCTGGAAAATTCACCACTGGCACAGATCTTAAAAAGTGTTCTGAATTCTATTTCATTTGCACCAACCTTCACACAAACGTGCTTTCAGCTGGGTGGCTCCCAGACTCCTGGACAATCTTTCTGACACTTCAGATGAAAGTCAATATGGTTTACAGCTGGGAACTTCCATAGGGGAGAGGCCACAAGGAAAATTTGTGTTCAAATGTCAATGTTTTCAGTGTTCTGATGTCAGGAGGGACTTCGGCCATGTACGAGCGGCTATCTGCCCTCTATTGTCCAGCTGAGGTCCCCACAAACTTCGAAAGGCCACAGGCACTGTCCCTGGACTGAGGCTGAATCTCCCTGTCCCTGAAGCTGGCTGGAGGGGAGAGGCAGCCCAGCCAGCCAGCCCTGTCTCATTGGTGTGGGCTTCTGACCCCAGAGACTGTTGAAGCAGAAATCCTGGGCGCCCGCCCTGCCCCCAACCCTGACTGTGAATGATGTGAGGTAAACTCTGTACCCATAGGACACCTTTCAATGACCACCTTTCTCCCTCCTCAGCAGCCTCTGGAAACTCCTTTTGGAAACTCTCCCTCCCCTGCATTTTCATCACAGCAGGCAAGCTCCTGGCTTTCCTCCTACCTCTCAGGAAAAGCCTTCTTGACCATCTTCTTGGGAATCCCCTTTTCACACTCTCTTCCCCATGGTTCACTGATTCCCGTGATTCCGTAATAGAAACCTCCAGTTTGGATCTCCCCCCTTCGCTTCAGCCCTGTACATCCAATTGCCTGCTTGCCGCCCCCACCTTGCTCTCCCACAGGTCCCTCAGATTCAATGTGTTTGAAAGGGAGCTCATCTTCCTCAACGTACTCCTACTCAATGCTCTCTCTCTCTCAGAGAAGCCCACCTCCATTTTGCCAACACCAACTCAGAGACCTGGCAGGCATCTTGGACTTATTCGCTCCCTTCCCAGCACTTCCAAACAATCCTATCAATTCTACCTTCTTACCGTGTCTCAAAACCATCCTCTTCCTCCATGTAAGCTGCCTGAGCTCAGGGCCTTGTCATCCCGAGGTCCGTTGCTCCTTGTCATGGTTCCTTATTGATCCCTCTGTCTAGTCTCAGCCCCTTTTGGTGTGTCTCCCCAGTGGCTCCCAGAGGGAAATGTCAACTTCATCATACCATTCCCAGTCTTCCTTGGGCTAAAGTCAAAGCTCCCTTGATATAACCACTCTGGAGAACCACTGGGCTGTATCTACTGTAGCAAAACATGCCACCACTTCTAGGTATGCACCCCAGAGAAATCAGTGCGTATGTGCACCAAAGGGCATGCACCAGAATATTTGTAAGAGCTGTATTCACACTAGCACAGAACTGGAAGTAACCCAGGTGTCCACTGACTAGAGAATGCATGAACAAATTGTGAAGTACTCATTCAATGGGATACTACAGAGAATAGAACAAGCAAACTGACACAAACAACATGAAGGCATCTCATGATCATTATACTGAGTGAAAGAAGATACATTTTGTATATTCCACTTCTATGGAGTTTAAGAACAGATAGAACTAATTAATAACAATAGAGCCCAAAACAGTAGCTCCTTCTGGGGATGGGGATTAACTGGGAAGGCACAGAAAGGATCCTTCTGGAATGCTGGAAATGTTCAGCTAGATCTGGGTGTATATGGTTGTATACATACATAAAAATTTGTTGCGATATTGGCTTAAGCTTATGCACCTTATGCCCTGTGCTGTGTGTGCTTTACTTCAGTACATACGTTGAAACAAGAACTGCCTAGCCAAAGACCTTCACAGTCTGATCCCATTTTATCTTTGTCACTCCTGTCCTACAGGCTATGCTCCAGTGACATCGAACTATCTGTATGAGGAGCTTGTCTCTTTTCTCCTCACACATCCTTTTCTTTTGCACACACTGCTCCCTTTGCCTGGAAGACATGAAGTCGGTCTCAATAACTATTTGAACAAATGAAGTGTAACATCTTGATTATTAAATATCACTATACCCCAAGGAAAAAGTTATTTGCTGAGATATCTCCAAAAAAAACAATGAGCTATGTGTGAAAGTACTAGAGTCTGCAGGTCAGCAGATCCCGAGAAGTAACGCAGAAAGGAAAACCCATTTGCTCTTGCACACACATTAATTTCTCCTCCGTGGATGGCTTTCACATCTCCTGGAAAACTTTTTCAATATGTCTGAGCTGGATATGAGGTAGTAAATTTTTCTGGTGATTTACCCATCCCCTTCTGCTCACTCCACTTTCCTAACAAATATTCATTCCTTCCCCAGGCAGCCCACTTTCTCAGAGGGGAGCTGCACCATCTTCAACCTCAAGCTCTGGAATTGGCTTCAGATAATCAATATCTTTCATTCCATTACCCTGGCAAAAGTCATTGGCTCAGAGATAAGCATTTGAAAGAGTTCCAATCAGAGTGAATCTCAGACCCTTTGCCTGAAAGTCTGGGATGGATGGGTTTTCTGCTCTTCCTGGGACGTCGTGGTGAGTGAGAAATGGGGGCAGCCTTCCTGAGGCCAGCGGAAGTGGGTCAGCAGAGAGAAACACCGAGAAGCCCACCCAAAGGTATTCCTCACCTCAGCACCTCCAGCGGTGTGTGCCAGAACCATCCTCATTATTTGACTTCATTTCTTTTTTAATTTCTTTTTTAATTTTACCATCCAAATTGTGATTAAAATATATGTAACATAACAAATTACCGCTTTAACCATTTTAAAGTGTACAGGTTCGAGGCATTAAGTATGTCTATACTGCCAGGCAACCATCGCTGCCATTTATCTCTTGATTTTTTTTTCATGTTGCAAAACTGAAACTCTGTACCTTTTAAACAGTAACTGGTCATTCCCACCCCAGCTCCTGGCACCACCATTCTACTTTCTGTTTCTACGAATCTGACTACTCTAAGTGCCTCCTCATATGAATGGAACCATATAGTATTCGTGATAGGCTTATTTCACATAGCGTAATGTCTTCAAGATTCATCTACACTGAAGCATGTGTCAGAATTTCCTTCCATTTTTAAGGCCGAATAACATTTCACTGTGCGTGCACACCACAGTTTCTTTATCCATTCATCTGTCGATGGATTGCTTCCACCCTTTGGCTATTGTAACACTGCTATAATTGTGGGCGTTTAAATATGTTTGTGGTTCTGCTTTCAATTCTTTTTTTTTTTAAGACTGTATTTATTTTATTTTTAGACAGAGGGGAAGTGAGGGAGAAAGAGAGTGAGAGAAACATCCATGTGTGGTTGCCTCTCATGTGCCCCATACTGAGGACCTGGCCCACAACTAGGCATGTGCCCTGACTGGGAATCAAACCTGTGACCCTGTGGTTCTCAGGCCGGTGCTCAGCCACTGAGCCACACCAGCCAGGGCTCTGCTTTCAGTTCTTTTGAGTATATACTGAGGAGTGGAATTGCTGGATCATATGGTAATTTTATTTTTAATTTTTCAAGGAAAGGCAATAATGTTTACCATAGTCATGGCACCACTTTACACTCCTACCAGAAATGCACTAGGATCCCGATTTCTTCAGAGCCTCACCAACACTTACTTTCTGGCTTGGGCTTTTTTTTTTTCCTTTCTCCTTATAACAGCCATTCTAATGGATGTGAAGTAGTATCTCTTTCTGGTATTTTGAATTGGGCTTTCTGCTATTTACATCCAAAAATATTCCTATCCAGCTCCACATAATCCTCCATCAAACTTTGACTGAGTAGCAGGTAGTCCTCTGAGTGAGATAGGAGAAGGGGTAGGTGGATAGGGCTGAATCCTCTCAGGGGCCTAAATAATAAATGATTATTTTATTCACAAAATTGATGCTATCTTGGTATAAATGCCAGGACTCCATTTATTTCTTCCGTGGTTCTAAATATTGCGCCAACATTCTCTCTTGCTTACACAGGGTTAAAAATGCTTCCAATAAATATTTACTTAAATATGGTAATAGTTAATGTATGAATTAATACTATGTCAGACACCATTCTCAGTACTTCACATACATTAGCTCATTTAATCTTCTTACAAACTCTGAGAAATAGATATCATCATTATCCTTACTTTTCAGATGTAGGAACTGATGTGAAGAGAGGTTAGATAACCTGCTACTCAATGCCAGGACATCTGGCATCAGGTCCTCCTTCTTAACCCCTGGTCCCTACAGCCTGTATGTGTGCCAGGCACTGTGCTAGGCACTGTGGGAGCTGCAAAGATGAATTTGAGGCAAAGCCTGTGCTCAAAGAGCTTATAGCCCAACAGAAAAGAAATATAATGAGGAAGATAGACTTCTGGCCAAGATGGAGACATAGGTAGACACACTGTGCCTCCTCGTACAAACAAAATAAGGACAACAACAATTTAGAAACAAAAAACAACCCGTACCGCCAGAAAATTGAACTGTATGGAAGTCCGACAACCAAGGAGTTAAAGAAGAAACATTCATCCAGACCTGTAGGAGAGGCAGAGTCAGACAGCCAGGCAGAAAGGGGTCACAGCAAAGTGGTGGCTGAGGGACCCAGGTGGGGTCCCACATTCACTCACAGATAAACCAGGTGAAACTGGGGAATGGGACAGAACTCACAACCCAGGGTCCCAGTGCAGGGACATAAAGCCTCAAAACACCAATTGAAAACACTTGTGGGGGTTGAGGTGCTGGGATAGATTCCCACCCTCACAGGAGAGTTCGTTGGAGAGACCCACAAGGTCCTAGAACACATACAAGCCCACCCACAGGGGAAACAGCACCAGATGGGCCCAGTTTGCTCAGGGGAAGCAGGGGAGGTGACTGAAATCCATCAGAGAGTGGAGCAAGCGCAATTGTTCCTTTTGGGACCCCACCCCCACATACAGTGTCACAACCCAGCAACTGGGTTGCCCCTCCCTGATGAATACCTAAGGCTCTGCCCCTCACTATGTAACAGGTGTGCTGAGACAAAAAAAAAAAAAAAAAAAAAAAGACCCAAATGAAAGAACAGATCAAAGCTCCAGAACAAATAAAACTAAGCCACAAAGAGAGAACCAACCTATCACATGCACAGTTCAAAGCACTGGTGATCAGGATACTCACAGAACTGGTTGATTTTGGTCACAAATTAGATGAAAAAATGAAGGCTACTCTAAGTGAAATAAAGGAAAATGTACAGGCAACCAATAGTGATGGGAAGGAAACTGAGACTCAAATCAATGGAGTGGACCAGAAGGAAGAAAGAAACAACCAATCAGAAAACAAGGAAGAAACAAGAATTTTAAAAAATGAGGAGAGGCTTAGGAACCTCCAGGACATCTTTAAACATCCCAACATCCGAATTATAGGGGTACCAGAAGGGGAAGAGGAAGAGCAACAAGTGGAAAACTTATTTGAACAAATAATAAAGGAGAACTTCCCCAATCTGGCAAAGGAAATAGACTTCCAGGAAGTCCAGGAAGCTCAGAGAGTCCCA